>CAUYRT010085520.1:0-85492 GCA_963574885.1 Lepilemur ruficaudatus | reverse complement strand
AATTAATTGGCAAACTAAATATATATAGAAAATTAGCCGGGCATGGTGGCGCATGCCTGTAGTCCCAGCTACTCGGGAGGCTGAGACAGAAGGATCGCTTCAGCCCAGGAGTTTGAGGTTGCTGTGAGCTAGGCTGACGCCATGGCACTCACTCTAGCCCGGGCAACAGAGTGAGACTCTGTCTCAAAAAAAAAAAAAAAAAAAAACCTGTTTCCCCTGGAAGTAATGCTACGTGGGACACCAGATCAATATATTATTGCTGGAAGTTTGTTATATTAGTGCAGCAGAGTCACAGTAAAGCAAAGTAGGTGGTATTAAGTATAGAGACATGAAGTTCTTGTAATAGCCTGAAGTACACATCTCACCTAAGTGAACAAGTCCACCTAACCAATTGAGATATTTGCTTCAGCTACTTTGCACTGTTCTGCAGACACAGTGGCAAATTTCTACTCTCCCACATATTTCTAGGCTTTCTGCAAAGCAACATCCTTTTGCTAACACTTTTTTTCCTTGAGATAGATTACATTACAATGTTTGCTTATTTTGATTCTAGGAATGGTTACTTTGTTTGATGTGGGTGTTTCCCAGATCTTTATCAGTGACCCATTTACAAAATATGTTCTGGAGTAGATTACTTCTCTAAGTGACTAATATTATCCATGAGTCATTCCACACTTGTTGTACATATATTGAGAAATCACTACTATGTTCTATGCTATAAATGTTTTTGGTGGTAGCCAAAAGCACATGCAGTCCAAAAATCAGACAGACTGCATTCAATCCCTCTTGAATCCCCAACAAAAAGCCCAGGGATACAAATATAAGACACAACCTCTGTTCTTGACGGTGAATCTAGTTGGGAGCACGTAATGAAATGAACTGTGGTTTAAAAAAAAAAACAAAAAACAAAAACAGTAGAAGCATGAAACAAGCAATAGGAAGATAGGAGGGAGAAATTTCTAAGCGGACATGTACTATGGAGGAGGAAATTTACATATGATAATTAACTTCTCACATTAACCCTATGTGACATACTTTAAGACTTCCCCTTTCCCAGATTACTACACTGAGGCTCAAGAGATTTAATAAAATGTTCAAAATCCTCTGATTAAGAAATATCAGATAGAACCTTCAAACCCAGGTCTATGTGACTTTGGTCCATGTTGCCCACTGCTCTGCCAGACTGCCCCTAATACACTGTCTGGGGGTAACTGGTTGAGGCTTTCTTAAGGGAGTGACAGTCTAACTAGAAATTCAAATAGAAATGAGTTCAAAAGCTGGAAAAAATGTGCAGAGGCATTCCAGGCTCAGGAAAGCACACACAGGAAGGTATGGAAGCGGTCGGAGCATCAGAAACATGGGCCTCACTAGATCAACTACACCAGAATATCTGGTAACGGGGCCTAGACATAGATATGTTTGTAAAGCACCCAGATGAGTCTAGTATGAAGCCAGACAGTGTTTGTCAAGGAGGTAGAGCAAATGTGTTATTTTTACTAATATTCAAATTACTCCTAAATATGGCCCTCAGTGGAAACCAATCCTGCCAGCACCTTCATCTTGGGCTTCCCAGCTTTAGAACTGTGAGAAAATAAATCCCTATTGTTTGACCCACCCCATCCATCGTGTTTTGTTATGGTAGCTCTAGCAAACTGATACAGACTAGGTGAAAACCTCCGAAGCTCTTCACGTAAGGGCAGGAAAGGGCTTAGCCAGCTGTGGTAACGAATGGCTATCTCTACAAGAATCACTTCATCTACCACCAGAGGCAGATTAAAAACTTCTAATTAATCAATTCTTAAGGGAGGATGTTTTTGTTCTGTACTAAGACGCTAATATGAATTTTTTTTTTCTGAAAGTTCACCTAAATCCTTACACTAGAAAGAAAGAGAAATGGATAAGTTTGGTAATAGTAAATTTGGAAACTTAGATATGTAGAGCAAGGGCTTGATTCCATTATTTAAAAACACACAATTTTCAGGGATAATGAAGTCATTTATCTCCAAAGCAAGGCAAGGAAAGATTAAAGAGATATGTGCCTGATTAAATTGATTTTTAACAAATCTAGCGTGTTGGTAATCCAAAGTATTGACTTTATACTCTTTTTGTAGGATATAATGTCCAAATTTCCAAACAAAGGGGAGGCTACCCATCTGTCATGTCTCTTAACCATTTGTCTCCTGCCCTTTCTTCATATTGTGTGGACACTTTTCAAGTGTGACTAATCTATTTGTCCCCAAAACTTTTGCTACCTGCTTGGGATAAAACTTGATTACAGATTCATATTCTGTAAAATGGAAATGCTCTAATGAATTAGTGCTTTGTCTGGAGAGAAGTGTTCAGGGCTAAAAATAACCCTTTCAATAAAAAAATTGAACATGGTGAAATGAACAAGTTATCAGTCCATCTCTTCTGATTCGAGGTGCCCTAAAAGTTAAAATTAAATCCAGTAGAAAATAATATTCTTTACGGATTCCCAGAAGTCTTTGGAAATTGGGACATCAATTTTGGGGTGAATTTCTGGTCACTGTGAGCAATGGAATGGACCATTTCTTCTTGGAATGCAGACACCAGCCGGAAGCAAAGATGGTGGAGGGCAGTGGAACCTTTGTGTTCACCATCTTCAGAATGCATGTGATAACTTTCCTATATGTATCCAAATGGATGCAATTTGTACATATAGATCCCAACTTCAAAGTTTTCTCAACATCCAACTCAACATGACACTTTCTTTGTCTGAGCCATAATCATCTCTTGCCTGGTTTCTGTAATAGCATCCTGACTGGTCTCCCTGCTTTTTCCCTCTCTTCTTTTAGTATATTTGAAACACAAAAACCAGAAAAAAAAAAAAAAAAAAAGCAGTAATCTGTAAGCCAGATCCTGTCACTTAGCAAAATCTTTCAATATTAGCCAAAATCCATTTAAAGGCCTGATGACCTAGAAGGCCCTCTATGATCCAGCTCTTCCCTGATGTGTTGTGCTCCATTGTTTCTCAAACACACCAGGTTTAGTCCCACCTCAAGGCTTTTGCCCTTGCCCCTCCCTCTGCCTGGAATATGATTTCCTCCACCAATCCCAAGGCCAGCTCTTTCATTTCCTTCACATCCTTTCTCAAATCCCCCATTTTCACTAGGCTGCCCTAGTTCCTCCTATTTCATATCCTCTGTTTAATTTTTTTCTTCTTGGCACCTATCATTATCTGGCATACTGTATATTTAATTTATTTATGCTGTTTGTTGTCTATCATCCCTGGTAAATGTAAGTCATACGAGGGCAGGGATCTTTGTTCTCTTCACCTCTGTATCCCCAGCATGTGGTCCATATTGTCCATAGTAAGCATTCAATAGATATTTGTTGCATGCAAAGGCAATATATGTAACCTAAACATTTGTACCCCCACAATACACTGAAATAAATATAATAAAAAATAAAAAAATGAATGAATGTAAAATGGATTAGTGAATTAATTTCTAAGTCTTTTAGAAAAATATATAGGAAAAATGCTGCCAGGTTGGGAAACTTAAAAAATTCTTGATCCCTAGCCACATTCTATGTTAAGTAAATCAGAATATTTGGGGATGGAACTCAATGATTCAAATTTTTCTAAAGCTCGCCACTGATTCAAATGTTCAACCTAGGTTGAGAACCATCAATAAAGAAAATAATTTTCAAATTTTAAAGTGTCCGTAGAACTCCTGAGTATCTTGTTAAAATGTATATTCTGATTTTCTAGGCCAGGGGCAGGCCAAAGAATCTACATTACTAACAAGCTGCTGGAATGGCAATGCTGCTGGTGTGTAGGACCACACTGAGCAGCAAGAACTTGGAGTTAAGTCAACCTTGGTGACCCTTGGCATACCTTTTAACATGTTCCATACTCCATTTTCTCCTGACTTGTCTTATTTGGTTTTACATTTGCATTATAATTTACTTCAAATATTTTTTGAAAAACAAATATGACAAATACTAAGCAAATACAAAAATGAAGAGAACCTTTTGAGAGTTTTTTGGGGGGGTAGGGAGGGAGGTAATAAACAAAAGTAAAAATAAACAGTTATTAATATTCACCATTTTTTAAATGGGAAAAATGTGAATCTATCTATCAATCATACTACCTACATTTTATATCACATATATTATTTCAGATAACTTTGTTTAAAAAGCCAAACATTCAACAAAAATTATAACTCAGATAAAAAAGCAACAGAGAGTAGGTGAAGCGGGCCACAGGCTTAAAAGCAGAAAAGCTGTCCCATAAATCCCAAATCATTTTTTTTTACTAGATTTGTTAATTTGGGCAAAATATTTATTTACAGGACTTTTTTCTTCCCAGTGAATTGGAAATAAAAATAATGCCTACCTCATGGGAGTTTTGAGATGATTAAGTAAAACAATGGACATGAGTTCCTTGGGCAAGTGTCTGGCCTCAAGTAAGCACCAGTGTATGTAAATACTTCTTCCCTTTGTTATACTTGGTTAGATAAGAGTTAAAATGTATCTTAACAGTCTCCATACAAAAAGGAATGAAGAGAGCTCTTTAATGCCACAACTATGTGTCATCCTTGTCTAGGAGCATAAATTTGCACAGCGGGCAGTGCAGTGAAAACAGCTCATAATCAACTCATCACCTCTCATCATTGCTAGGATCAAATGCAAATGGGAAAGAATGCCACTTCAGTCATTGCTAGTGAAAATTAGCATCTGTGACACTAATGGTGTCTCATTTAGTATGCACTTTAGATTAAAAGGAATGGTTAAAAAAAAAGCTATTTCCAGAAATGCCATTATTCCAGTGTTTCCCTTTAAAATAACAATGGTACTTAAATTTCTTTTACTAAGAAAAACCTTAGTTAAAATTTATTCACACAGATCATTAATTCCAGCCAAGCAAAGGCCAAGTTGTTCTAATCACAGTTACCAGGCTTCGTTTGTGGGGTCTACTCCTTTTCTATTTTCAAACTTTCTTATGTATTTTCTAACCTGGAACAAAGGTCTACTGTTATGTAACAGTGGGCGTCTAAGGAGTCTTGCACACCATTTGGTATGTTGGAGTTCTTAAAGCTTAAAAATGAACTACAGCTATATTTATACACACATACACACACAAACTTTTTTACATACACACTAACAGACTTAGTACCAAGAATAATGAAAGTACATAGTACTAGTGACTATCTATACTGAACCAGGCTATACATAGTAGACTCAAGAAATTTCATTCACTTTGCAAATAGCTATCAAGAGCCTACTACATTGAAAGTGTTATGCCAGGTGCAGGAGGAATGTATGTGGTTATGCTTATTTCAATATTAGGTCATGATTTTTTTAAAAACTTGAATATTTGAATATTGACAAAGTTGTTGTTGTTTTACATTTGCAGGTGTTGAAACTTGGGTGGATACCTACTGGGATTTTGTTGATGAACTTCCTGCATAGTTGGAGACAGAGATGGAGGACTTATAAATTCCTTTACAACTTATAGAAGCTCTTAATGATACGGTCCCCCTAGTCTCCTTAAAATTTAGCTGGCAATTAAGACAGAAACAGAAATAGTATCTACAGTCCTTTTGCTTATAATGGCAGCATGCTAAGAGCAGAAGTATTGAAAATTGACATGTGTATTTCATGTCACATGTCAATTTTCATGTGTATTTCATGTCACATGTCATGTCACACACTTTTTCATCCATGTGTCTTTATTCAAGGTAACTAACCTTCTTTATGCCTTAGGCTCTTCATTTATAAGGCTAAATAAGAGTGATTCTCTCACAGTTGTTATAAATATTAAGTAAATTAGTGTTCAAAAAGCTCTTATCACAGCAACTGGTATGTAATAAACTCACAATAAATATAGAAAACCAAAATAAAACATTTCAGTGGGAAAAGAGAAAATTTAAGAGTTAATGTAGTATAATATAATATTCCATCAAACCTTAACCCTGGATATGTTTAAAAGTTTTTCAAATCACTATCATTTGAGGGCATCAGTAGTAAGAAGATAAAAACAAAATTCAAGAAGGATATAGTACCTTGCATGTATGTTAAACAAGACTATTTTTAATCTAAATACAGAATACTTAACCACTATACCTCAAACATCTTTCTTAATTTGGAATTTATCTATTCGCCATAGAAAGTTCTGGGACGCATATTAAACTCCTTAGAATTTATTAACATTCCAGTACATATAGTGGGTTTCTTTTGTAATAATTCTCCAAGGATTTTCCAGTTTCCCTTATAGAATATCTCTGGCCTCTGCCTCTCAGCCAATACTATAAATGTTTTGTAATAAATTTGTATGCTGCTGGTCTTATTTATAAGCTATTCAAAGGAAAGAACCTCTACCAAAAATAGAGAAACAGTAATAAAAGGTGAAGAAAGAGGGCACATTAATGATAAAATTACAAATTGTAAAATTATATTTTAACACATGTTTGGATTTACTTTTTCTTGATTCATGGACATGTGTTTTGATAAGTCTTATGAATATAAAAAATAAATTATTTTTATATAGGACTCATAAAATCTATTACTGCATATTATATCTATGAATGATTTGAACCTTCTCTCAACAGTAGGACCTATTTGAAAGTATTATAATAAAAACAATGTCCTCCATTTATTTCCTTTTTAATTGAAAAATTTCATACATTTTATTTGAGGTAATAGTTATAATATACACTGCATTTGAATTGGGTACTGGGTCCCTTGAAATATAACCCGTGAGAGTTAACATGAACTAGACAATTAAATAATATTTCCCTCATTTTTTACATTGTCGCTTTTTGCCTACTTTAGCATTTACAATTAAAAAAATCATCCGTCTTGGAAATTTTGAGAATATAGTACAAAGGGTGTACGTTTCTAGATAAGGAGAAGTAAAGTAATGTCTCGTATGTAGTTAATCAATGTAGACAATAATTCCTGATATTTTAAGCTAATGTTTTGATGGTTCTGTCTTTCTAAACACAGGCTCTATGTCCCCTTCCAGTAGATGAAGAAATTTACATTCCTTATTTTGCTATTCATTTATTTGCATGGATCAAAATAGCATTCATCTCTGCCATCCTTTATGGATTCTACTCTTTATCCATAAGATACACCAAGAAAATGGCCCAGTAAAATAAATTCGAATTAAGAGGAAAAGGAGTTGTTTTAAGACATAATTATAAGAATTGGAAAAATATCACTACCATACTAAAAGGAAAGGATCCAGTTGATCTGGAATGTATGAAACACACACCTGTGCATATATACTCATATATCACTTTAAATTCATATGGAATGAAACCATATGTGTAAATAAAGTGGGAATTCCTTCACAACAAAAGTTAATAGGTTTCCAGTGTCACTATTTTCTGAGATATATTTTGTTCCCAGAGGCATATTTTATCAAATATATTTTTAATTTTATGAATAAATAAGTCACCAAGATGAACAATATTCTACTTGTTTATAATAGTTCCTGTATTAAACCAACTGATGATGATAAAGTATCATTTTGAAAATAGCTTACTGACATAAATATGATAGTAGCTCACAACATAATATAGATCTTAACAGATACTCCAACTTTAGATTTTAAATACTTTTAAGAAAACTAGTTTCACAGTAACTTTTGTAATCTCCCCAAAACCTGCTATTGTCAACTTAATATGTGTTGCATTTAATCAAATAAATTTTCTATGAAATTAATCTGAAATAGAAGTATAAGTGACGCTTTTAAAAACTTTTTGTACTTTTTGTACATTTGGAAAATGTTACTTTGAATTTTTATCATACTAGGGGAAAAGACAGAAATCATGATGCTATCTAGCTGTACTTTTAACTAAAGATGCTTGTCTATCCTTTATCAGATCTTTGGGTCAGAAAGAATATTGAAAATCATTTGTTCTTAGTTTCCAAAGATTGAATATCATTTATTTTTAGTTTTCATCAAAAAATTGCCTTGCAACTTCCAAAGACTGTCAAAATATTGACCATTGTTCAAAGCCACATCAATTCAAAAGGTCATAATCAATCCTCAACCCCTTTCTCTGAAAACAGGTGCCTAACTAATAGACTGATAAATAAATAAAGCTTTTTAAAAACCGTCTAGACTTAGCTACACTTATCTCCCAGATTACAAATTTTATTCACCAAAGAAATACAAGAACTATAAAAGTATTGGAGAAATTTTCTGACATTAATATTTCATAAATTGTTCTTTTATGTTATTAATGAATTTAATTTAGAGTTCTACCACAAAATCTAAACTTTGCTATTCCATATTATGCTTTTTTTAAAGTGGCATTTATTGTCAAGACGAATAGAATAACATTCCACATATTACCAATTTGTCAAATCTACCAATTTATGGGGTTTTGATGTTTCTCAAAACACAGCCCAATCCTTTCTGTAGTCACAATATTAGTTCAAGAGACGAGAAAGAGTAGAAAAAAAAATACAGACCCACAACAAGCTATCATACTTTAGCATTCAAAATGAAAAAGTCATATATTTAACCATAACATCTTCATTTTACAACCTTCTCATAACTAAATGTATTATGAAGAGCTAAGCTCTTAAGAGATAAAATTCGTTCGGTAGATTGTTAAATAGACATTGACAATCTCATAGTCATTAAAAATGTGCAAGATTTTATAACATTAACCACTGAGAGACCACCAAATTGATTTCCGTGAAGTTGATCTGAACTCAAACTTCAGTTACAGATGCAAATGTTCAAATATGTACTATAAGACAAAATCACAGAGACAATAATTGTCAGGTGCTATTTAACATCTAAGTTTGCAATTCAATTTTCCATATTTGCCATGAGGCAGTCAGCCCTATGCTTGAATTGATTTATGACTGATGGATGAGTGTGTGTGTGTTTTGGTTTTATTTAGCTATGTATGAAATTACCTTACCTTTGGTTTTTGATGTTTCTCCTTCTCTGAAACATTAGATGGTTTTCTCTTCAGCATTTTGAATTCAGACTGCCTCTAGTGAGTGTACTTTCTGATATTACAGAAACAACTGAAAACAGCCGGCAATGTGCCGTCTATGATATACATCAGATAAGTTTGAGCTCAGTGACCTGCCACTTCCTCCTTTGGTCAGGATATGACTTCAACGTCTGTCTACATGTGTAAATTTTTTTTTTTTTTACCGTAATCTTTTGGTAACTCTTTATTGTCCTGTTCCTGCTATATTCTATGAGATAGGTTCCAAATGTCACACTGAGACATACCTGCAGTTACCATATGAGACATATGGATTTCAAAACAAAACTCATTTTTCTTAGTTGATATAAAAATAAAAATCTACAATACATTCTATTGGTAAAGGAAAGAAAATATCTGAGCCAATAAGTGAAATAAAACTTGAGGTGTTGGTTTTTTATTATTTTTTAAAATAAGAAAATACTCAGGGTAGTCAATATTACATTTCTAGATACATATTGTTAAATGATAAAATAAATCAGACCTTAAAAAATATTAATCCTACTTAAAGCATGTGTGCATATACTTTCAAATAGAGTATGGATAAAATTCATTCTAAATATAAATGGGAACATAACTCTAGAAGTAAATGACTATGCATACGTTACTTTTTAAGTGTACTTCTATGTTGTAAAGTCCTGGTTAATAAAGAAATCAATTAAACAGATCCCCCAATTAACCAGATGTCTTTCTGCTACAAACTATGATGCCATATACTGATAATAGCTGTCCCCGTGATGGTCTAACAGATCAATGATCCCATCAAATAAAACATCCAGAGTCTCTATTAAGTAGGCCTAGTAGAGCTAATATGACTTAGAAAGACTTCGGTCATCAAACTAAATTTTTATTTTCAGGTCAAAACCTAGATACCCAGAATTAAGAGAAAGAAGTTCAAGCTTTCTTTTTAAATGAGGATTTACAAAAGGGAGACTCACAGAATATCTAAAACTCTGATTCTATTAAACTGGCTTGTTTAAGAAAATCAACCTAGATTTATATATATAAATTCCCTGTACTGAAAAGCAATAGTGCCATATTCCTATTCGCTAGCTTGTCTGGGTGACAAATCAATCACCAACTCTATTTCTCAATCTTCCCTTATACTTCTAAGCCCCTCCTCCCTGAGACCCAGATTTTACTAATTCATTTAACAAATATTAAATTGAATGTCTGTTATGTGCTGTTTGACAATATATCATAGCTCTTGACTAGCCAAAAAGAAACTATTTTAATTCTGTAATAGAATTGAAAGAAGACACTTGTCAAGATTATGGTTAGTGTGCTTCTTCTACCAGATAGTAAACACACAATTTTATTTTTGAGAATTATTAAGCTGGTATTTTCAAGATACTGACACAGAAGATAATGCTGGAAATCCTAAGAACTCTGAGGTTGGGTAATTCCCTAGAAGTATACCTTCTTTCAATTTTATGTTTAGGCTTGGGTTACAGCAATAGCCTGAGCAATTTTTTTGGTTCCATCTCTTAAGAAATTGAGTCATGAAAAATTATATTACTTAACTGAAACATTTGTATCCTTTATAACCCCATTTCTTCATCTATGAAAAGAAATTTAATTCAATTTTGGACTTCAATAAAATGGGAATGATAATGTTTGCACATATAACATGATAAGAGTTTTGGTGAGAATAAGAGGAAATATCAATAAAAGATATACTTATTATATGACTTATTTCAGTAATGTTTTATGTCACAAATGTTTGTGGATCCTAAAGAGGCATGAGATAGCAAACAGTTTGGTGTGGTGTTTGCTATAGTTTATATTTCTACTATGATAACTAAAGAATAGAGAACACTCACATTCATGGTGCCCATAGGTGGGCTGGATGCAGCATTAAAGGGTGTTATACTCAAGCAGTATGTATAAAATTCCAACTTATGATCTCTAGGCCTTTTACTGTCATTAACACTATAAGGAATATTTAAAATGTAAATAAAATGAATATCTTCCTTCAATAACATGGAAGAATCAATTTTCCTATCTTTCTTCTATTCAAAAAAAATGTTTTTGGGGGGCTAAAAGGCAGATATGACATTCGAGGCCCCATTACCATCTAACTGTATTAAACTTCTTGATCCTCAAAAAAATCTCAGATGAAAAGCTGGCAAATGTTTTTATCAATCCTCTACTGTCTTATGGAATTCTGAGGACACTGACATATTTAATGACTGACCCAAGGTGATCCAGCAAGTTCAAAAGCCAAAGATAGAATGGGAAAGGAGTAGAGAGTCAGTATTGAGCACATCTAACGCCCAATCAAGACTAAACCACAAGGCCACATTTTGCTTAAGTCATGTTCTGAAACATGGAAATTGCAAAAGCACAAAGTCTCGGTACTTTGTTTTCACACAATACCTTAACTGCTCTTGTAACCTAGACAGGATGAAACAAGGTTGGGACTTTGCGGCACGTATATCAGTTACTATTTCTGCGTCATCAATCATGAGTCAAAATTTTAAAGAAATTGCAACTGAATGACAGAGAATGGGGTGTATTTTATGGGAAAGTAACGTGAACCATACAAAGGTTGTTTCAGCAATCCAATATATATTTATTTAGTGTATTGCTAAAACACAAATCATCCAAATCAAATCATACGTTGAAGAGATCGCAGGAAAATTCTGTCTGATGACCCCAATTCAGAGACATTGCTTCTCTGAGGATCTCCATCTACATTCCTCTGCCTTCTATCATCAAGTTGAAGAATAAAATTAGATAGTAATGTTCAGATCAATCCTACTCTACATTTTATTTTAGGACATGTGTACTTTTTCAACAGATGGAAGATTTTTAAAAGCAAATCTTTTAGAAGACTAGATTCCCTGCTTTGCCTTAATAGTTATAACTTCTCTAACATGTGGACTTAGTAGGCACAATCAACCTTATGCCTCTGTGTATTGTTGGGACAGCTATGACCAAGAGATGTTTTAGTAACTATAACCTAAAATACTACTGACTATACCTCAAATGCTTTGTTGGAGGAGAAAAACAAAGATATCTTTCAAGAACTTGAAAATAATAGGAATAAAATTGTCATCATGGAGTCCAACTCTGAAATTAACATTTAATGTTAGATAGAATAATCATAGAAAAAAATGAATTGTATTCTGTTCGAATCTGCAGAATTTAGTCACCTATGGTAAAGAAAAGGAGTCAATCATAAAAGTAACTTAGATTTAATAGCTCCTCTCTTCTTCCTGGCCCCTCAGAGCAGGCTTCTTTCTATAGTACAAGGGAGAGAAATTTATACAAAGAAATCCAGTGAGGGTGTTGTGTTCCTACTTGTTTATGGCTTGGTGGAAGTGGGGATCTTACACTATCATGCAAACTCTATCCCTACTCAAGGTTTCCTGAAGCAAATACACACTGGCATCTGATAAAGTTCTAGGAAATTCTGTATTTAATAACTCAGATGGTGGTTGCAATGTCATGGAGAGAGGACTGGTTGTTGTACCCTTCTCTAGTTATTCAGCTTATTCTTACCATATGGATTTGGGGGTTTGCAGAGGAATGATGGGATGGATATTCCCCCTGACTTATGGGGATGGAGGGGATCGAGGTCCAATGGCTTCCCTCTGAACCTCATATATTTCCTAGCTCTCTGAAGTCATTTACCCATTCTGTCTCTGGAGTCCTTATTTACTCATCCTTTTCTGTAAGGGACCTACCCCCTTCCCCAGTCCTCTCTAATGTTTTAATGTTTTGAGGAGAAGATTAGGGAAAGAGAAAATTCTGATTCTAATAACAGGAAGTAGAAAAAAGAAGGGAGCTATTGAATTTTTCCCAAGGCCTGAAATTAATCATTTCTATCACAGCATTAATTTTCTTCTAAGAACTTGTTATCAAATCTACATGAGAAATTAATATTATACCTAGTAATTTCTCCTTATAACATGGTGCCTTGCCTGAGTTTCATTGCAGAGTTCCCATACATTCACTACAGGGATGGGATGATGCCCAAACTATGTCTCCTACATGATTAGGAAGGTGGAGGGAGAATCTTAACTCATTTTACCTCACATAGAAAAAGGAGAGTAACAAAGGCAAATATTGGTAGTATCCATTCAAGCTGGTGAGTTCAAGAAAAAGATAGTGTCAGTGAATTTGAGTATCTTAATCCTCCTGACAAGATAATCTATTGTGTGGAGATGAATGCATCAAACAAATTTAGCTGTATTTCAGTGAACAACAAATTTGTCAAATTACTTCCCTTTGTTTTGATTTTAAGCTCTATGAGTAAATGATGATTTGGCTCCTTGGGTAGTATGTGTGCGGGAGAAAAATGAAACATTCATAATGGTCATAAAGTACCTGGAACCCTGCGATCACTATTTCTCATTATAAATTTAAAAATTTCCATTGAGGTTAATTAGAGTGTGTTCACAAGAAAGGATCTACCCTGGATGTGCTCAAAATGTTATGTTTCTGAGAGATGAGAGCTACCGGTCAGGCATTGATATCTTAGGAAGCCTCTTGGAAAAGCCTGGCCCTACAACGTTATTTCTTATTATTTATTTATTTATTTATTTATTTTTTAGTTTTTTTTTATTTCAGCATATTATGGGGGTACAAATGTTGAGGTTACGTACATTGCCCTTGCCACCCTCCCCCTTCCAGTCAGAGCCTCAAGCCTGACCATCCCCCAGACGGTGCACATAGCACTCATTATGTATGTATATACCCATCCCCCTTATTTTAAATTTCTAAAGAGTTAATGCAGCCCATTATCTCATTATCTTTGTTATAGAAGAAATAGAAACTTGGGATAAATAAAAAGGACCAATGATCTAAGAGAAATGGTGAACCTAAAGTATCATACGGGATGAAACTGCCTTGAAAGAGGACAAAGAATTTATAGATTATATTCATGCCTTACAAGATGTTTGAGAACACAATTTAAGAGAAGACTGAGTTTCAGAAGACTGAAAACAAAAAATGAGGAGTACCAGTTCAATCAAAAGTGACTGAAAAAATTAGGGGTGCTGATAAGTTCAAAATTCAAAATAAATGTAAATTACTCAGATTATTTCAATAAGTAATAGTATATACTTTCTAAGTGGTTTAAAAACCATATAAAAGCCTTATTGTAGTAGTCATAATCAATAATGATAAAATAAAGTTTCATACATTTATGATTAAAAGTTATATTTATGGAGTCATTTTATTCTCAAAGTTAATAATATTAATATTAATGACTATCATTTTGAGTGCTTATTATATACCAGGAACTATTCTGTGTGCTTTCTATATAGCTCTCATATAATCCTCACAAAATCTTCATGAGCTGGTGCTAATGTTATCATCCTTAACTTTCAAGTGGACTTGGGTAACGTGTCTAGTTTGCACAGCTAGGAAGTGGTAGCGTTGGGATACAATCCAAAGCTTCAGCTCATAACCATCATTCTGTGTCATAAACATGTCTTGACATACCTAAACACCTGGCGTAAATGGAATGATTTATTCAGTGGTCAGGGTCAGGAATGCTAAGGGTTGTCAGGAGGGTAATGTTGCGCTGCTGGCTGCTGGCTGCTGGTTGAAGAGAGACTTGGTTCAATCATTACATGTGTAAAAATAAAATGAAACCAGTGAGTCTGAAACCAATTCATAATCCTCTTCTATATTTCAGATTCAGCACCATGGGGACAAACCTGCTACAATTTCATTCCCCTTCCAACCCCAGCTACCTTGTTGTGACTCTCATTGACTCTCAATGTCACTCTTGATAATAATCATTTTCTCTGATTTCATGCTTACAAAAATGGGTGTAGGGAATCAGGGTAGAAGCACAAGTTAGACACTTCCATACTTTATGAAATTCCTTAAGTTCTGAAGTTCCTTGGTGCTATGGTTTGAAAATTTGTGCCCCCAAAGTGCCCCAAAAATTCATTCATTGAAATTCTCACCCCCAAGGTAATGGTATTAGGAGATAGAGGTTTGGGAAGGATTAGGCATGGGGACAGAGCCTTTATGAATGGTATTAGTGCCCTTATAAAAGTGGTTAGAGAGAGAACCTTAATCCCCACCTTGATAAGGCATCTACTGATAAACTGGTATTATCTGTGAAGTTACCACTGTAAGCATATTCCATTGATTTGGACGTTTAGCTTCCCAAGTTCTGTTTCTAAAGAGTATCTATTATTCTCTCAATCTTTGACTCTTAATTTTGCATTTTTTTGCTTGCCTCAATATCACATTCAAATCGTGGTCATAATCTTCACATTTCTACAGTATTATTCCTTTCAAAACTTCTAAATGTCATTTTAAGTTTTGTAAAAATAAAAAGTGCTTACACTAAAAAAAATATTAAAAAGCAGAAGCTCCCTGTCCCATCCTTCTCTACTCCTAGACTTCCTATTTCAACTATTTTCCTGATCCCTCCAATATTAAAACCATTTTTCTAGTCATTCCGATCCATTTTCTAAACAATAAGCCAGTATTCTCTTGATTTATGTATTGGACATCACATATTGATTCCTATTTTTGTGCTTGAGGATTTTGTACTCTTCTCACTTCCCAATTCCCTTATAATTATTTAGTTAAATCATTAGTCATTATTTACATTATCACTACGTAAATAATATTGCTCATGGCTGAGTCAAATAGTGTTCAGTGCTTTACATTTCTTTTGTTGTCTATTTTTGGAATCAATAACTATCTTTCTTTTTATGTTTGATTCCCTATGTATTTTTGTTAGAATTTCCCAAATAATTGTCCCAACAAATCTTTCAAGGGATTTGTTTTAAATATTTAATTTCAAACATCATACTTGCAGTAATCTCAAATGCTCAAACAGATTGGATATTTTTTCTCTCTTCCAACGTGGTTTGGTTGTTTTCCACTCTGTGTGAAATGGAAGTTCTCCTTAATCTCTCCAATCCTCTCTGGCCTGAGTCTCACATCATCTTTTTTTTTTTTTTTTTTTTTTTGTCTACTCTTTCATATACATGCCTCCCTAGCAGAAAAAGGGCACCTACCTATTTTTAGATCCTTCACATTTGAATGCTCTTTTGACTTGAAATAGAATTCTAGCCCACAAATCATTTTTTCTCAGAATTTAGAAGGCCTCTCCAATCGTCTTATAACTTCCACAGTTGTTGTTGAAAATTCTAATGCCATTGTCATTCCTGGCTTATTATATATGAACTATTTCTTTCTTTCTCTCTCTCTTTCTCTTTCCTCTGTATTTTCCCTATATCCTTTGTATACCCTAAAAGACCCTTATGTGTCTTGATATATGTTATTTTTAAAATTCCCTTCAGGTCTGTATTTCCTTGATGAGTTCTTCATCTCTCTTTATTCTCTCTTTCTGGAAACTGATTAGTTCAATGTTGAACATCCTGGATTGATATTCTCATTTCATTATATTTCTCTGTTTTCTACTTCTTTGACTTTTTATTTTACTTTCTAAGAAAATTCCATTATTCTTTTTACTAATAAATATTTTATTTTATATAATATATTTAGTTTACAAAAGTTCTTTCTGATTGTTCCCTTGTCACAACATCCTGTTCCCAGTTTTTGGAAGGACAGTGAAATGTAATGGCTGAGAGGGTGGACTTTAACCAGACTGCTTGGGTTCAAAGCCTGGCTCTGCCATTTCCTAGGGTGCCCTTGCTAAGTTACTCATTTCCATAAAATGGGCATGAAAGTGATGTCTGCCTGAAAAGGACTGCTATGAGGATTAAATGAGACACTATTATGAAGTCAGCAGAAAAGTGCCCAGCACATACTAAATGTTAGATAATAACATAAATACATGAAATATGTTCTCTTATCTCTCTGAAGTAATTAATTATAATTTTCAGAATTTTGACTCTATTCTCTTTTGTTGTCTTTGTCTCTTTCTGATTTCTTTCTTCTGTTGTCTTTGATTTCAGTCTTTCATCGTTGAGGATATTGTCAAATGTCTGGGGATCTTTGGTTGTGATGACATTACTAAGAGCACAGTATGGAAAACCCTACTGGAAGCTCTGTGCAAATGGGTGGGTTGGTCAGGTAATCAGGTAGCAAGGAAGCCTTTTCATCAGAAGATACCCAAATGGCAGTTTCTGGAGAGTTCTTTTCTTGAGCCCATTCAGGTTCTGCAGGTAATAATCCTTCCATGCCCTTCTGGGAATGTGGAGGAAAGAAAGGAGCTTCCTTCCAGCCTTCAAAGGCTGAGGCTCTGTGTCTGTGGTACAGACTCATTTCACTGAAACCTCCTCTTCTGTAGCTTCTCATTGCCACTTGCTGTAATCCTACATTCACCTTTCATCATCCAAAACACTTGCTGACATCTTTTCTCCTATCCTTTTTCCAAAGCTCTTAGTCTCTGTGGGTTTGTGTCTTACTAGTAAATGTATGTGGCTATTTAAACAAACTCTAGTTTTAATTAACTCCAACTCTCTTCTTTCATTCTACCCTTTAAAACATTTACATACCTTTAGCTTATCTTATTTGCTAAGCTCCCAATTATATGATGGGTAGCTAATTACGTAAAATTGATCTTTCTCGCCTCCACTCGTACATTACAACTTTGAAGGTTAATATAAGAACATGGCTACTGGCGTGGTGCAGTAGGAAGAAAGCAAGCACACATGCACACACATGACGCTCTCCCATGGAAACCCATGCTCACATTTAAGTGATTGTGCTCTCTCCATATTTTTAGATTCTTCTCACAAGCACAGAAATACAGTATCCTGTGGAATAGTTTATCTTTTCATTTTTTATAAATAGTATAAAACAATAATCAAAAACTTATGTTTTTATTAAAAATCTTTAAAATATTGTTCAAATTTAGAATATAATTCGGTACCACCTGGATCATACCTCATTTGGCTGAAAGGAAATTCTGCCCACAGTGCAGTACTGACAGAACAAACTGAATTTTGCATAAAAGTGTTTTTTAAATTAACTTTTGCATGAACACACTACACTTCACATGTACTATTAAAATCCCCTACTCAATTCATACTTTGTTCCCCAGAAGCAAAGAGGAACGTAGGTTGTACTGATCAATGGACCATGATTTCCTGTCTTAAACTACTGGGGAAAAATGTAATTAATAAAATATCACTGAAGAGATATATATGAGCTTCCCTTCCTCAGAAAAGCTATTTTTAAATAGAAACAGTAAGATCTTTCCTATTCTCTTTCTGCTTTCACTCATCAGACAATTTATAGCAGATTCAAAAATAACCACATTATTTTTCAAGCCCTATCACTTGAAACTATACTAAAGCTGTGAAGCTCTAGAAGATAGTAATTGTACAATCTATTTATTAAACAATCGAGATCCCTTTATGATCTTCATGCCCACGGCACTAATTATAATATAATTATAAGATGAAATACTATAATTCTGTATCAATTTAAGTACAAGTAAATAGAATATAATTCCATTGGCTGCTTTTAATGTAAAAATGTTTCACCAGAGCAAAATCAAACTTCATGATTTAATGTATATCATATATATGTGCATATATATGTCTGTGTATATGCATGTCTATATATGTATATGTGAGTATACTGTAAGTAGGTGGACAGCACCTTCCCCAAACAACACACACAAAGCGAGGTTTCCACACAAAGTGTGAAGCCACAATGAGGGTTTCCTCGGAAACCCTTCTGCATTCTCATTTTAAAGCATCTGTATGTGTCAGTTGTGGGAAGGGAAAAAAAATCAAGTAATCATTTACAGGATATTGCAAGTATGTTACCTGCAATTAATTCTATTTTTCTCTCTAATAAGAAAGATTTCCATAATGTTTGCTGCTATGTTTGTGAGAATAAAAGTCTGTCTGGTTGGTTGGTTTGTTTTTGTCAACCAAGTAGTGCGATGAACCAAATAGTCAAGTTAACATCTGTACCCAGCAGCTCAAGAAAACTAACTGATTAACTGAAAATCACCAATATCTGGTTGCAGAGAAATCAGATTCTCTGTTTTATTTTCAAGGGCATGGAATTCTGATCCCCTGACGTGGCATGTCCAAGATGTTACACCCTTAGACGACCATCCTCTTCTAGGCAAGACTGGATGAGGAGTCTGCTTTTTGCGCCACCCACCAATGGAGGCTCTGGTGTGATGAGAGTGTCGGAAATTGGGAGGGTTGACAGAGGCGTGAGCTCAGACAAGCTATATGAACTTGGGCCCAACATTTGTTCTCTCTGTGTCTCAATTCCCTCATTGGTAAAGAATGAAAATAATTTCTCCTCGTGAAATTGTTGTTGGGATTATATCAGACAATATGTATACAATTCCTGACACAGAGAAAGTCTTAACAAATGCTAATTTCATCCTCTCTCCTTCAAAGACAAAGGGAGATAGCATGAGACTCTTAGAGACTCCAGCCCTACCCTCATTTTAGGATGTGGTCACAGTGTGACCCAACTTCCTGGTGACACGTTTGACCTCTATTTCCAAAGCTTGTACATGCCTCACTGCCAGTTTAACCTGACGTTCTCTTGTCACATGCTACGGTGATATCTGAATATGCTGCCTATCCTCAGCTACCAGCTATGGGAAATTTTTACGGGGAAATTCAGTTCCCCTTTCACTTAGATTTGGCGATAAGCATTTAGCTGTGGTGGATTTACAATTGCACTTGAAAGAAACTCCACACTCTTTTCCATGACCAGGATGGCCTGAACCTCTCTGGGCTCTGCCTATCTATGCCACACACCCCCACCCCCTTTCTTTTCCTGACCTAGTCATGCTGATCTTCTCTCTGTGCCTGGGTAACTGTTCAGTTTTATTGTATCTTGGGCTTTTGCTCGAGCTTTTCCTTTTGCTTGAAGTGTGCTTCCCTTTACTTACAACATGGCCGGCTCCTTGTCATCCTTAAGGCATTAGCCTTCATATCACCTCCACAGAGGGCCTCCTCCAAGCAAATATATATAGGTGCATGATAATTTCTACTGTTTTGATGGTTTCTTTTGGTTACCTGGAAGGCAGAAGCCAGGCCTATTGCTAGCACTAGCATACAGCCTGGCACAGAGACAAGCTCAGGAAATGTTTGTTAAATAAAGGAATCGACTCAACTCTGTAGGCGTGCACACTTTAGGCCATCTCCTTGGATTGACAAGAATCAGGATTAAAATGGAATCCATACTCCTCAAAACTAAAAAGGATTATGGCAGGCAGAATAAATACTGAATTAGACTATATAAAAAATTCTTGCAAAAATTTGGAAACACATAGACTACAAACCACTTTTAAAAAATACTTTCTCCTTTATGACATAAAATATGTCAAAATAC
Source organism: Lepilemur ruficaudatus (assembly GCA_963574885.1). Lineage (NCBI taxonomy): Eukaryota > Metazoa > Chordata > Mammalia > Primates > Lepilemuridae > Lepilemur > Lepilemur ruficaudatus. The sequence goes on along the minus strand of CAUYRT010085520.1, from coordinate 65,240 downwards.
CTTCCTAATGATGATAATGATCTATTATTGATCTATATAACAATCTTTCCCAAGGCTTCACCACTTTTTAACATAAATTATTTTATTCTAACAGCTTTCCTTGAAGTACTTGTCCTGATTTTATGCATATGAGAAACTAACCATCTGAATTTCCTTTTCTACCAACTCAGCTTTTGATTCTAGGACTTCTAATTCAGAGCCCACAAGTTTTCCTGCAAAGCATTTATTGAAATGAAATATCTCCTTGGCTGTTGAAAGAAATTATATCAGTCCCATCTCCACTAAAATCCTGGCCCTATAATTCTCTGAATATTAGAGCTTGACTTGAATTTGCCAACTCATCTCTGTGGAAATGGTTCTTTGGAAAATTAACACTTCTCCTTTGAAAGAGAAAACAAACTTTCTTTACAAAATGATAAATGCTTAGGGGAAAAACATGGACTTTTGTTTTTCTAGTTCATGAGGTGCAATCAGTAAGTATAGGTCATGCAAAGCCAGCTTCTTTATTTCAGCCAGCAAAGGTCACTTCCTCTGTTAGCAATTGGTAGCCGAACAGAACCCACACAGTACTATCACTTTGCCAAGGCACCAACTTGGACACTGCCAAAATTTCTTGCTGGTTTTTAAGCCAGTACAGCTTTGGTTGTCAGCTTGGAAACCCTAAAAGAGTCTTTTGTATGACTGACCAGTGTCTTGTACTGGTAAAGGCCCCTTGGCAGAATCCTTCTCTTAGGCAGAGAGAGAGAAGACTGAGAGGTATAAGATATTGCTTCTGGTATTCTCCTGTCATCCTTGCCATGCTCCAAGATTGCTGGGCCTGGGTGGGGGGTCCTATTCATTTAACAAATATTTATTCAATGTCTACTATAGGTCTGGCACTCTGCCGGGTGTCCAGAAACAGAAAGGCATGGGCACTGCCTTCCAAGAGCTTACAGCTCAGTGGGAAGACAGGCAGACCAATAGACAACAAGGATCCCATGTAACATGCTCTGTATCAATCCAAGGTGCAATAAGCAAGGAAGGCAAACAGGGTAAGGTGCTAATTTGCCTGGAGAAGTTAGGAAACGTTTCACTAAGGAGGCAATGCTTGAGGAAATATTGAGTGAAACAGGAATCTGCCAGGCAGAAAAGGGAAAGGCGGGGCACATTCTAGCATTGGGCAGAGTATATGATAAGATTAGAGGCATGAGAGTGTTTGGTGTTGTATGACCTGGGAACAAAGAGTAATTCTCTCCAGAAAGTGTATATGTAAACAAGAATTAAGACAGGGGAAGGGGCTGGCAGGTGTTGGTTTATGGCCAGATTCTGAAGAGTTTGGATGGCATGTGTTATAGGTTGAAGTGTGTCTGCCAAAAAAGATACGTTGCATTTCTAATCCCCAGCACTTTAGAACGTGACCTTATTTGGAAATAATGTTGTTGCAGATATAATTCGTTTAGTTAAGATTAAGTCAAACTGGAGTAGGGTGAGCCTTTAATCCAACTGGAGTAGGGTGAGCCCTTAATTCAGTGTTCTTAAAAAAAGAGGGAAATTTGGACACCCACATGCATAAAAGGAAGACTATATAAGAACACACAAGGATGGTTGCCATGTGAAGACAGAGGCAGAAATTGGAGCTATGACATCATAAATCAAGGAGTGCCTGGGGCTATCAGAAGCTGGAAGAGGCGAGGAAGTCATCTTACCTTGAGGCTTTGAAGAGAGCATAACCCTGGCAATACCTTAATTTTGAACTTCTGGCCTCCAGAACTGGCAGATAATAATATCTGTTGTTTTAAGCCACCCAGTTTGTACTACTTTGTTATGATAGCCCCAGGGAACTAATACACTATGCTAAATAGTGTAGCTTTGAATGTAAGATGAGTCTGTATACATTTATATGGAATGGGGAACTATTGAACCATGAAGCAAGAAAGGGGCACAGTTAGATTTGTGTGTTAGATAAAAAGCACTGGCTGAAATGTGGAGCATGGATCAGAGATGGGAAATAGAAAGAAGCTGTAACTTTCCTCCAATTTGCAAAATTTTCCAAGCTTATTGATTGTTATACTTCTTCAGTATTTCCTCGTCTGTGAAACGATCATACAGAATGGAGAAAAGATCACCTTTCTCTTCTTATTTTGGCCTGAAATGTTACATCAGAGCTCCCCTGTCTGCATAATGTTACCCGGACAAAGAAAGAGGCATGCTTTGAAATTCAGTCCTGACAGACTTCCTTATTTAGTGATGGCAATGACACAATGAAAACTGACAGTACTAATGCTATAGTATAAATACTTAAAATGATTTTGATATTGATATTTTGATGACAAAAATTCAGTTGAAAACTCATAACCGTGAAATGCATAAAATTAATTTTCTGGTAGTAAGCCATTTGAGTTCCCAGAATTGTTTTCCTTGATCTTTATCCTTGAAATATCTATTCCTATGCAAGTAAAAAACTTAAGAAACATACCATAACTACAATCAGTACTAAGGATACTATAGTACAGCTGTTATTTTCTGTTAAGTTGATTTCCTCAGATGTCATGAACTGTGATGATAATTTGTAACTCTAATGAAAGCAAATGACTCCTTTCTAATTTGGGTAGGTGGCATTCAAACCTATGACACTCCTAAGGCTACACACTCTTTAGCTGTTTCTAATCTTGAATAGTTTAAATAGATCCTATTATACATGCAGAAGACTTGAGTATGTTTTCAGTATTTCAAGCAACATAAATGCACACGCACACCCTTTACAAGTGATATATCTCTACTAAAGTGACAGAATTCACTAGAGAGCAAGCAGACACTGCTAAAGCATTCTGGTTCACATTCTGCAATTTCATCATAACCTCCTGAGACACAACATGTTGTACTTGCATATATAAGTAAATAATTTAATGACTATAAGGCATATCTTGATACATCTTTCATTTCATTCACTGGAATACCATAACCAACATGGTCACAAAAATGTCAATTATATGACATAATCAAAAATGTAAAGTACATGTTTCTAGTTGAATTATATTGGAGGAAAAATTTAACATGACTTCCCTTTGTTTTAAATGTGAGATGCATAGTGTAATAAATTTTAAAAATAAATGATATTTAAGAATTTCTAAATATGAAAAATTTTTATGTACACAGTTTAATATTCAGGTGTCTTTGGAACTGATATGTAAAATTGTAAAATTCATTTGGGAATGTCAAGACTCAGAGAAGAAGTGAAGAGGCTTGATTTAAGGAAACAAAGATAGCTGAGGGCAGCTGGGGGTCTCCAGCCCCAGAGTCTCCACCTGTGGTGCAAACGTAGTGCTGTGTTATTGTCACTTGACTTTTTTCCCCAGTGATTAAGCCCTGGGTACAAAAACAACAGGGGTTTCTGTACTTAGTGATTCATACAAAATGATATTTTAGGGAGATCAGAGGCCTTAATCAGAGTTATTTGTAGAACAGGATAATTTCTTACTCTGCAAATCATGTTTTCTCCAATGAAAGAACAGATATAAAGTATTTGGCAGGAGTTTTGGGCATGGGTATTGATAGAGGGGTGCCCTGTCTCTCAGCAGTTGACATTTATGTCAGTATCAATAGTGGTATAATTACCTAAATAGGAAAAAACTAAACAAGGATATAGGTAGGTTAAGAATAGTAGCAAAAATGAACCAAAAATAGCCTATGTCTACATAGGGTGGTTGAGTATACTTACCTACCCATTCATTCATTTTATTCATTCCTTCATCCCAGCACCATTTTTGAGTTCCTAATATATGCCTAGCATTGGCAAATATCTCCATTTTTTTTAAAGTCTGATTTGTTTATACTATCTGAATTTTTAGAGGAAGTAATGTTTAGTTCTGAAGTCATGCAGTTAAATTTGAATCAGATAATCTAAGAGAGGACCTTAGATGCCTCCATACTGAATTGAAAGAAGAGTTATATGAAGATACAGATGCAGAATATGGATTATAAGTTTAAAAGCCACCATTGCCATACTTACATTCTCAGTCTATTTCATTATGGAAGGATAGAAGGAGACAAGAAGAAGGGAGATTTTTTATAAAAGGAAAATGAGCAAAACAAGCAAACACTTGATATCCTGCTCTAGATCACTGCATCTCACTTAATCCTCTAAAAAGGGGGTCCCCAACCTTTTTGGCACCAGGGACCAGTTGCACGGAAGACAATTTTTCCATGAACTGCGTGTGTATTGGCGGAGGCTGGAGAGCAATGGGGAGCAGTTGTAAATACAGATGAAGCTTCACTAAGCTTCCCTTGCTCACCTGCCACTCATCTCCTGCTGTGTGACCCAGTTCCTAAGAGCGGCCCAGGGGCTCTAAACAACTACATGAAGTGTTGTTATAATATCTCCTGTTTCACAAAGAGGAAACTGAGGCACAAATTAACTAACTCAACTAAAGTCAGAAAGCTAACAAGTAGTAAAGATTTAAACCCAGGCCTGTCTGACTCATAGTCAAATCCATTTTATCCATCTACATGGAAATTAAGGGAGAAAGATTATAAGCCCAAAGCAACCCCACTCATTTCTTTAGCAATTGGCTGTACATACAAGCCTTGGTTTTATAATCAAAGGACATAGCCTCCTTACCCTTCTCTTTCTCCCCTTCTTTTGGTCTCTGTCCTCTACTTTCTACTTTATAACTTCTTTCTACTTTATAACTGCTTTATAACTTTATAAAGTTATAAAGGCTACTTTATAACTCCATGCTAAGAAGTGACTCCTTAGCATGTCACTTCATGCTAAGACTCAGGGAAGCATTTTTTAGGAGCAGAGGGGGAAACTGAAGGCTGAGGAGGGTCTCTCTAAATTAACCCAGGAGAAGTTGTAGCAGGCACATGCTTACAAGATAGTGTACAGGCTTCAAAGGGATGGGGAGGCAATTGAAATTGAGCAGCTGTGAGGGGGAGAAAATCAAAAAGGACACACCAGGAAGCCTGTAAAGCCCAGAAGAAGCCCGCAAACATTTTGGTTTGTGTCTATCATATAGAAGCCCTCAAAGATGTATGGAAAATATCTTCAACTCCTCATCCTCTATCGATAACATTAGCATTTACAGTAGAAACCATACTGAGAAGTTTAGAGATAGTGTTACCAAGTTCCAAAGCAAGTCAATGAGCTCAACAAAATGCTTCCTTTACACATAAATCTATAATTGCCTCACTGGTTCTGAGGTGTGGCTTTCTAAAATATGATTTTGTTTCCTTTTAACATTGGTTCTTGGCCACCATCTACACATCAAGCAGAGAGATGAACACCATCACATAAAACATCTGTTACCATCCTAACAAGTCTGGGAGAAAGGCTACATTTTTCCCATTACACGAAGAAGGGACTGGAGATCAGAGAGAAGTATGACTATAGACACCACCGATTCCAAATTTAAACTGAAGATTCTTTCTTTAAAGTCTAGTGGTTTTTCCCTTATACAATTCTGCATAAATTTCTAAACATTATGGTGAATACAATGCTAGCCACAATAAAAATGCAAAAAATTCTCTGCAGATACTAGGAGTTTAATAAATATTTGGTGATTGGTTGATATGTTTAATTGCGAAAGGTAAACCCATGTACCATGTCTCCTTGCCAAATGGGCATATTTCTAAACAATGGAAATAACAGGGACATATCATAATTTATTTACTTTCAAATATATGCAGAATGACTTCCTGATAAGTTCTGTTTTTGTTACTAGTAAAGACAGAATCTTACCTTTCTAACAATTTGGCCAGATACAAAGGCCAAGCTCTTGCTCTAGTTGACAACTCATTGGTAGTAACCAAATTTAGATTCAATTGTGTTTTAGTCAAGGGATACTCTTCTCCACTTTCATCTGAACTGAATTAATGCACAATAAATATAGCTATCAAATTTACTAATTGTGTTGAATAAGAATATCCAAGAGTTTCAAGACTGTCAGGAAAAGCACATTATAGGAGCTAAGTACTCAATTTCAAAAAGCCTTTTAGCATAAATATTTCAAAATCATTAGTTTTGTTACCATTTAACACTAGTGATTTTCATTTCCCACAATCTATTCTGACATTTAAAGGAACATTTAAAAAAATATATCTATTGTATCATATATGGCGACCAGTATATAATGCCACTTAAAAATTACTGTTTTTTTTTTACAAAGGTAAAGGCAGAGGGAAGTCAGCCATGGTGAATCAAATAAAACCTTTTTTGTATTTCTTTCTTAGCCATGTTAGTATTATCTAATGCAAAGAAACATAAACACACACACGCACCACCCACTTCAATATCCCTTTCAAACCTATCGGCATGATTCAAATAAATATCTAAAGATTTAGAGATCATGACCAAACAATATTAGAAACTCTTAATACAGTAAGTAGGCTTCATCATTAACAAACTGGGCATTTTCTTGGGCTCTTTCTCTCTGGGCATCTTTCTTGGACAAAGGGCATGACTTTTGCTCCTCAGTGATTGGGTAGCATGCTGGGTTAGGGGCCTTAGGTAATTCAGAAGTGTTGTTTGTTGGCACAGGGTTTCATGGCTCCTAGAACCATGGAAAGGCAATTCACTAAAACATTCCTACCAGAGAGGAGTTGTTGAAAGAGAGGATTAAAAATGGGAGTAGAGAGCATAAAAGAGGCAGCCACAAATTGGAAGACATTGCATGAATAAGTCAGGTGAATGGTTTTTAAACCAGCTTAGATATTAAACTTGAAAAAAACACAATGATCCAGTTAAGAGGATCAGATTCCATGTATGTAGATACCAAAGAAAATAATGATTACATTACAGTCATAAGAGCTATTTATTTCTGAAAGTATTTTGTAAAATCTGGAAGATATGTGTGGTAAGTGGCCTGGTGGTTTATTATACCCTTTGTTGGGGTTTTTCTATTCCATGATTTATCAAAAGTCCCAGACACTTTCTGATGGTATTTTTAACCAAGGAAAGCATAGAACTACCTCTGGGGATTTATCAGCTGCACCCTTTGGAAGCTCTGTAAATTTTTCCAGCTGATCATAAAGGCCTTGAGTACTAAGCATTACCAAGGGCCACCCAGTGCATTCTTAGTGCCCTTTTTCTTTTCTGTTTTCTCAAGTGTGAGGTCCCTAAAGTTATGTTTCTTACAAGAGTAGGATTCAGAAGACCTTAACTGTAATCCCAGCTCAGCCCTGAAACTGACTTAGCTCAGGCAACTTCCTCAATCCTCAGTGCCTTTTTGCCTCATTTGGAAAATTGTATTACCTACTTCACAGGGTTGTTGTGTCTTTTGGACTTAATACCTTGTGAAAATGTCATGCATATGAGAAATCCTCAAAAAGATGGCTTGGATAGGTGAAAAAGAAATTGAAAAATCAGGGAATAATAAATTGTTTTCTTCTATTCAGAGGTTATTTTCAAACTTTGGTAAGAATAAACTATCACCCAAGGAGCTTGTAAAAGAATGTCCACCCTAGAAGCTCTGATTCAGTAAGTCTGGAGTTGGCAAATACTAGTAATGCCTGAGGTAAATCTGATGCAATTGGTTCATGGAACCACACATTGAGAAATACAGATTTAGAACATAATGTTCTAGCAAAATTGTAAAACACAGATTGTTTTATTTGGTATTATCAGATGTGCAGTGATTCTTCCTTCCAGTGTCATATCTGTCACTTAAATCTTCATCTTTGGGCTTACAAAGCCTATGGTTCTCAATTAGAATAAGTTCCCTACATCTCACTCATAAATAGAACAATCTCAACTTTTCGGATCTAAGCAGCATTGAGTTCTAAAGAGTGTGCAATGGTAAGACACCAAGTATACAATGACAATTGGAAGAACACTGCACATCTCTTAATGCCTAATTACATTAAAATTGAACAAAAAAAAGGTGTTCACCAATTTGCCATACAAGATGTTGAGTTTGGTAATATTTTCATGGGATTGAGGTCCATAGACAGACCTTAATGGTCCATCTTCCCCATAGATGATGGCTTAATATAACTCACAGCTACCTTCATTTCTTCACAAAGTTTATCCATGAATATTTTATCCATGAAAGAGGTCTTAGTAATCATCTAGCAATATCCATTTATTTTACAGCTAAAGAAACCTTAGCTAATAACATCTGGCTTGTCCTCCAATCCAGAATTTTCACAAATGAAGAAGTTTCCCACTCAAAGTAAGCCTAATTGAGAGCCAAGTCTACCCTTAGAAAGATGTCCCTATTGAACCAAACTTTGCTATCCAGTATCCACTGTTAAAATAAATTCCAATGTCTTAAATCATAGTAGTAATTTCTTCATGTAAACAAATGCAGGACATTTTCAGTGGTCCCCAACCGTTTTGGCACCAGCGACTGGTTTCATGAAAGACAACTTTTCCATGGCAGGGCTGGGGGGTGTGCGAGGTGGTGGTTGGGAGGCGGAGCTCAGGTGGGGATGCTAGCTAGGGGGAGCAGCTGTAAATACAGATCAAGCTTCACTTGCTCCCAAACGGCTCACCTCCTGCTGTGTGGCCCAGTTCCTAATAGGCCACAACCAATACCAGTCCACAGTATGAAGGTTAGGGACCACAGCATTTGGGTTTATTTCCATTAGAGTATCTTACTCTTAGTATAAGAAAGCAGGATTACAGATTCATTTCATGAAGAAATACACTCCTTCAACAGAAAAAAATTAACCAGAATTCTTTTTACTTCAAGTATAGAAAGTACCACATTAAAAAGTTACTTTCTCTAAAAAGATATTCCTTCCCACATTCCATAGTAAAATATATGAATTAATTTTTGCCAACTGCTGCTTTGGGTTATTTCCTCATTTTATTTCCATGTGTATAAAAATTTCTGATATTTTTAATCTTAAGTCTCATTGGCTCCTTTGGTAGATAATTATTTTTTCAGATTTTTCTCTGTTAACCCAGCCAGCAAAACTCCCTAGAACTCTTGCCTCCAATTCTCCTCTTCAGTCCTACAAACCTTTGAAAGTTATTGATTCTGCAAATGTGAAAAATTAACTTATCAAAAAAATAGCACAATAAGATGGGAACTGGCCAAAGAAAAAGAAACCCAAAGAATATTGTTTTAACTGGAAGTTGTACCATTAACTGCTACAGCTACTGTATTCCTGTTAGGGCTCTCTGATATATTTATCACTGTGTGGGAACAGTTTAATCTACTCAATACAGAGAGCAGTAGGAACTCCCAGTGGTCTCAAAATATGATGGCCTCGCCACAAACAACTGATCTAAATTTCTTGCAGGTGGCAGATCTAACTTTTTTTTTTTTTTTCCTAAAAGGAAATAACCCTCCTCTAAAAGTCAAATTTGTTTTTAAAGCTGTGGTGTCTTTAACCACTTCTTTTTTTCAGTTTTTCAGTTGATACCTTGTCATGAGTTACAGTGGGTTGCATTAATCATTCTGCGTTTTTACAGAAAATATTTTGTGGTGGTTGACTATCACATGCAAGAAACTAAGTGCCCTTTGCGGGTGACTGCGCAGGTACTTCTGATTTCTTGCCAAATCATTCAGAATGCCACAAATCCATTGAATCTCTCCACAGGGAGGAAAAAATTCCCGCATTCCAGAGAGAGAATTTATGAGTTCATTTCAATCACCACAAATGAAAGCCACCCTTAATATTCATTAGAAATTTTACAGTGGCAATATGCATTATCTATTCGTATGCCCCTCTGAAAGGCCAATTTCCCTTGAAACCTTGCATGGCTCCAAGCCACTCTTTGTAGAAACAATGGCCTATGTCCAAGTGGAATCAGGGGAGGCAAATGGATGACATTTCCTTATCCATTGGTAATGATTCCATTAAACCACTTTGGTAGCTATGAGCTTCTGAGTTTTAAAAATTAAAGGACAGATTTGGAATGTGCAGTCATATCATTGTTTCACTTCTCTGCTGTCATCTATGACCATATGTCCTAAAGTGAATGGAACTTTTCGGTTGGCGTCACAGAAGATGACTTTTGAAACTGACATTTCCTTCATTTGGAGAAATGTATATGTTAGAGACGTAAGTCTATGAGCGTGAGAGCTTTTTATTAATCTCCATCTTTCTACCACTATAGTTCAAGTCACCATCATATTCCATCTACTTTCCTCTTCCAATCTATTCACTGTATGTAGAGTCAAAATATAAACTTCAGCATGTTGCTTCACACTCTCAACAAATGTATAAGAAACAGAATACAAGCCCTTGCCTTAAAACACGTTTTGCACAGCTCCCCATTGCTTTTAGGGAACAAACAACTAAACATCATATCCTATAAGGCCATATGCAATCTGACTCCTTTTTCAGACTTACCCTATACCACATCTCTTTGCTTTCTCTCCCAGCCATTCTGACCAGTTTCCTGTTCTTCCCATTTGGGGCTAGTTAACTGTCTCCTCTTTCATCAGGTTTGAACTCAATCATCATTACCCCTGAAAGCATTTCCTGACTCCTTGTCTAGGTCAAATCTGCACATTATAAGCCTTTATAGAACCATGCAAAAATCATAGCTCTTATCAAAGTTGCCATTTCATGTTTGTTTATGTAATTATTTCTATTTTTGTCTCTCATTAGACTATGAGGTCCACAATGTCTATTTCTACCCAACATTTCATTCTCCTTGTCTGGCACAATGTAAATACTCCAAAACAAATTTTGAGTGGATGAGTAAAAGAATTCTTGATTTTAATGTATCTTGTGCCCTGGCTAAAAATCCTTTCTGTGGGTGAGATGTGAGCTTCAGTTTGGGTTGGGCTTGAGGTGAGCTGCAATAAGGCCATATTTCTAATCCAATTATTCATCAGTATGGTTGTATTTAATAGCTGGGAACCATGAGATGCATAAAGATCTTACACTGAATATTCATAAGGGTTTTTAGAGTGAATTCAACTACTTGCTTTACAATTTCCCAGGAAGGAAAGGGAACATGAATGTCTTTCCTTCATTTTTCAATCTCTTCTGAAAAAGGTGGTTATGACTGAGAGTTATATTCTGACTTTGAAATAAAATATCATTAAATGCATATGTGATGTGGCTATGATAAAATATATGAGAGGAGTTTTAAAAAGCTAAAATCATTTTACATATGCAAGACACTGTTAATACAGTGATAATTTGGGAGGTCAGAAAAGGGCAATGGGGAGCCCAGCACATGCACCCAGTCCCATCTTCTTTTCGTCTGCATGGCTCAAAGACTCACAGGCATAGGGTCACTAAAGTAGCCCCAGCGAGCTAAAAGCAGACTCTCACCCATTGCTCACTGTGTACATTTCAGTGACGTAGTTCTGACTTTCTTGTCTCCAGGGAGAAAATTGGGCAAACTATATGAAATAATCTTAAAAGCTAGTGAAAACCAGTAATGTACTTTGAATTGCTGATGGTGATAGACTAACAGCAAGGGCACGACTTAGTCATCTTTGTGGGCCCACAGCCCAGGGAAATACTTGATATATCATAGACACTATGTTATTGCTCACTGAATGAATGATAAAAAATTATAAACATATAATTATAAATTATAATTAAATAGTAATAACTCCCATTGAAAATGGTAGCTCTTCTTCATTAATTTCCAACTGGGTATCAGGCATAGTTAAACAATTTATGTAACATTATCCAGTCCAATTCTTACTAGAACTCCACAAAGCAATCTCTTTCTTGTCCATTTAATAGATAAGAAACTGAATCTCAAAGAAATCAAGTAACTGAGTCACACAGACAGTAAGTGGTAAGGCTACAGTTGAAGGCCAAGCTTATTTGGCTCACATGGTTTCCAGCATTTTCTGCTTTTCTTTACTACCATGTTTATTTATCTATCTGCTACAAAATTTAAAGACAATTTAGTGATAGAAAAAGTCTAGACTACGAGGAGGTTTATGTTCGCTGCCAGCTCTATCATCACTTGCTGTGGATCCTCAGGTCATTCGCTTACTCCTCATGTGCCTCAATTTCTCCATCTGTAAAATGGCAATAATATTTTGCCTAATTAATAAGGCTAGTATAAGGTAAATCTAAGAAACATTATATTGCACCCTGGTGGCAGGGGCTCCATTAAGCTATTAAACCCCTACTTCGAATCCTCACTTTCCCATGCATCATTTCATTTTATACTGCAAGTTAGAAACTAGTGTCTCTCTTCTTACAGGTGAGATAACGGAGGGTAAGTTACTAGCCTAGTCTTCAAAAGTTACAAACCCATGATCTTTGCAGAGAAGCTTTAGACTCATAGCTTTCAGCTTAAAATCCAGCTCTGCCACCTACTGTTACATTGCATAAATTATTTAACATTTTTGAGCTTCAGATTTCTATCATTAAAATGGGAGTAATAATACACCTCCCTGAATCATAACCCAAGTAAAGATAGACTATATAAAAGCACCTTAAATACAGTAAAATGCTAAGTCAATGGAAGCCATGATTATCATTGTACCATGATTATCAGATGTATCTGCATGATCAGAACGAGATTTCAAAGGCATCAGCCACTCTAGATGGCACCTAGTGTATGTGTGTGTGTGTATGGTGGGTGACGGTGGCTAAACCAGATGTCTCACTTGAACCCAGCACTCTTTACACTGCATGATCTCTGATCTTCTGCCCGCTTCTATAATCTTAGATTTCAAAGCAGCATTTCATTCTCTGAAATGGCATTTAAAAGGATTGTTAGGAGTAGTTCTTTTTTGAGTGGTAGGAGCTTTCTTAGTTCCTGAGAATGAATATGTAGACATTTTCGTTCATAAAAAACCTTTCACAGCCCTGAGGTAAACTCATATGCACAGTTGCTGTTTCTGTCTTATTTGAGCTATGGCTTATGCATACAGAAGACATGAAGGGGAGAGGAAATAGCCAAGAGAAAGTAAGTTTAGTTGGGAAAACCCCAAAAAGCAAACAAATAACACTAAACCTAAAATAGCTATGTAAAAGAAAGATGTAGAAATTAGTTCAATATGGGTCGGCTTTAGTGAGAAAAGAACTGCTCTAAAAGAGTAGAAAGCTTTGTGCACTAATCCCTTTCTGTACATAGAATTTATCTTCCTCAGTGTACCCTCATAGCCCAAAGTATTGAAAATAAAAATCATTGAGTTCTCCCCCTAGGAGGCCTGTGAAGATTAAGCAACCTGACCTAAAGAGATCCTACTGAAACAGAGCTAAGCTTACAGCTGACGCTTCTGGCTCTGACTGGAGCTCTTTTGAAGGTGTGACACAGCTTTCCCCACACCATGCTACACATGCAAAACATGCCTTTATCTTTAGCTTGCTCAGTAATATGTGAATTATGAACTTATTTCCTTGCCTCAAAAGAAAATTTGGCAACACTTGGAGTGTTTGCTAAGGCTTATTACAGGAAATATTCTAACATCCCAGGCCTCTTTCCTCCCAAAGGTTAATGTCATGTTTTGGTGATTTGCTTTATTCTATCCAACCATGCAAGAAAGTAAGGCTCTAAGTAAGAAAGAGATTTAGGTCTTCCATGGATAATGGGCATATTGGGCCCCCTTCAGATTGTCGCTAATTGTCTTTCTCCTTCCATTTGAGGATCCATGCAAACAAAGTTAAACTTTCTTGTGGAAGCCAAAATGTGGTTATCATTGATTATAGTGGGTCCTATTTCATTATCATGAGAACTATTCTAAATGACAAATATTTTATGATGTCTTTAGAAAGATTTTATTATGGGGAGTACCGTTTCAACTTTTCCTTAATTTGACACACTTGCGTAAACAGGCACAGAGTGTAAAAAACACAAAGAAAGAAAAGGGGCAAACCCCTTAGGGTAATGCATGAAGGATAGAGATTCTCGGTTTCTATCACAATGATAGAACTAGATCACAAGTCTATTACTCTCACACATGCAGGCGATTTGTGTAAGCAGGAGAAGCCAGACATCAACCCAAATAATTTGATTGGTCTCAGTGCTTCAGTGCTGAGAAGTCTAATTTAATAATATCTTTATTTGTCCTGGATTTCTAGAATAATCATTCACACTTGCAGAGCAATTACATCTTCTCATTTCATCTTTATTTTTATTGTAAAAGATTTTATTAGAAAAGATATTTAAACATTTTATGCACATTTACAATTTACTTTCTTCAAACTCAGCCTAAAGAATTTCCATAAACCTGACATCTTATACTATTATAATAACTCATATTTTAAGTATTTCTTCTATAAGTGCTTCTTTGTTTTAATGTAAAATATGTTTGCATGTCTAGCCAGATCTTTTCCAGTCTTATTTTATATACACGTACCATAAAGTGTTTGCCACCCTAGTGAATTTTTACTCCAAGGATCGTGATTATTTGTTCTTCCTTTTTGCTCTTTCCTTTTAATAAGAGCCCATAAGCCCTCCTGTCCACCACCACTCCCAACACGTGCATCCATACATCCAGCTCCTATGTTTGTAGACTAAATGGCTCAGGAAGCACTTGGCATGATTTTTTTAAATGAGTGAATGAATGGATGAATGAATGAATAAGCTATTGAAGCATCTTCTAGTTTTCAAATTCTCTTCAGTAAATGTGATTCTCCTTTGATCAAATGTTATATTGGCTACAACTAAAAATTTATCTTATAAAATGATCTAATTAATGTTTTGATCTTATTCACTAAGGCTCTTAAAATTATTTTCAGAATCTTGATTCTCAAGTTAATTGATTTTAGTGTAGAGTGTAGTAGTATTAGTATAAATATCTTTTGGTCATTTGTATTACATTTTCCTATTTTTCCTTTTGAAATTCTCAGTCCTGGTTATCATTTACTGTGCCTTCATTTTCACAAGTTGTCAAATATATTTGCTGAAACTTTTTCTCTTTCCATCCTACCATAATTCCAATGTAAGCCAGTAATGTTTAAGGCTGTTACAACAAATGGTTTTTGCTGTCTTTTAGTTGAAACACAAGGGCATTAAACTCTGAAGAATTATTCATTGATGGTTCATGGCCTACGTTATTCCAAGTACATGTGTGAGCTTTCTTTTTAGTATGTCTTATTATTTACTGGGTCATAAAAAATACCCTCATCAATGGGAGCACAGAAGATTTTAGTGGGAGTCTAACATCACTAATGTACAAAGAAAATGAGAACAGAACCTGTGAAATTCATTTTGCCTTTTTTTTCTAAATTGTGTGCTTCCGTACTCTCTTTTTAATGGTCCTCTCTATCCTAACTCCTTTTCATATATTTTTTTTCTTTAAAGTCTACACCATGGATTCTTATTCATCAGTCTACACTTTTAAGCTTCAATACTATTTACTAAATAGTATTTAGTAAAATAGTCTATTTTCAAAAAGTAGAGTATTTACTAAATAAAGAAGAAAAAAGACCAAAATGAGGAAATAGTATAAAGATAAGAGGAAGGAAAAAGGTACTGTGTTTGGTGAAAGGATGGTACTCACTTTTCCTGTGGTAAAGAGTTTGTGAAAGAGACTTGTGTGGACTTGTGTGGATCTACTTAGAAGGCATATTAGATGAAAGAGTTTGGATTTGACTCTAGCTGTTGGGGAGGCATTTAAAGGTTTGTGAGGGCAGCAATTACATTATTAGATTTGTGTTCCAGGATCATTAATCAGGTAGCATTACTCAGTTAGATTATTCAAGTAAATTAATCTGGAAGCTTAATCTGGTAATGGTGTGTCATGCTGATCGAAGGAGGAAAATGAGGGTCAGAGAGACTGATAGAGATTCCCAAGAAAAGATAAACAAAATTGAAGACAGACAAAAATAGCTTATCCTGGTTTTGTCACCACTCTCCCATAGACCTCTGGTTTTCATGAGAAGTATTAAAATCAGTTAGATTATTAACTGATAATTAACTGATATTAAAATATTAACTAATATTTTAATTAGTATTAAAATCAGTTAGAAGTATTAAAACTCTCATACCACTTAGCAGCAGAGCAATATATCCCAAGGACATCTTCCCATGTTAATAATTAGCATCCACTGCTTCCAATTTGAACTAAAAAATTAATTGTAAAATCTTTTGTTCCTTCTTTGTTAGCATTAGCACACATCGTGTTCCTTCCACTGAAACAGTAGCATAAAGAATTTTTCCATTATTCATACTTTTTGTCACCATTTTGATGAGTTCATATAATATTCCCCAAAAACTGCCTTATCCTCTTCTTAGATCCCTGTAAGTATAACCTGGTTGTGTTTTCACCTTGAGATGCTGTATGTAAACTTTACTCATTTTTCTTTGATTTTTGTTATCATTTTTCTAACTATACTGTGTTTGAATTTTTCTACACTTCCATCTCTGTTTTGTTCTTTTGGGCCTTTGACTTTGCTTCTTCTTTAAAGAGCTTTTGTTACTGTCATTTTTTAAACATACCACACACTATTTTTATAAAACTGATTTGAAAACATTTTAGGTATTTAAAGGGAGTAATGGATATTTGCTCTCTTTTCTCAGGTCTAGATTACTTCCATTTCTTAATATTATAAAAATAATTTGTTGAAGTGTCTCTCTAAGATGGCTGACTGGAGACACAGCTTGTCTGACCATCCCAGCAGAAGAGTAGAGGGTTGGACGGAGGAGAGTGAAAACAATTGCTGCTTGGATGCAGACCAAGGGGAGAATCAGCAGAGGATTCTAAGAACCTCACCAAGAGGAGCTGTGAAGCTGAGAGAGAAGAGGATAGAAAAGAGAGAATGGCAGCACAAACCAAATCCAGGGAGGCCCACAGCCCAGGGAAAGGGTAAGGGAGGATCCCTTCCCCTACCCAGGTGCCTCAGGCCAGCAGTGAGACATAGGGCTCTCATCCCATGGGGGAGTACCACAAGAGACCAGAGACCTGGCATTCCTGCATCTGGATGCCTCCTCCTCTGCACCTCCTCCATTCCCGGCATCTCAGAAAGTAATTTTGGCTCAAGTCAGCTTGTAGACACGCCCGCCCCCATAGCAACAGTGAAAGTGTTCCACACTGAGAGACTTGTCTCCCCACAATGGGAGTTCATTCCCAGCAGAACTGCATCGGACAGTGTAACCACAGTGGAGGGAGCTGGGATAGGTGGGCAAGACTCAGTGACCCCTAGACACCAGAGCGGTGCAAAGACACCACAGACCCTTTCCCTATCATAGCGGCTGCTAGAGTGCTCTGTGCTGAGATGCCTGCGTTTCAGCTCCAGGGGTGCATTCCCACTCAAGCCGGTGGGACAGTTTGTGATCTTCCTGCCCGTCGTCATTTGGTGTGTTCACCCACCGGTGGCTCAGAAAGGCAGGCTAAACCTGGTACCTCTGTGATGAGAGCCAGGGGGACATGTAGGGCAGAGGTTGAGGTAGCAGGAGAGCCCTCGTGGCCATACCCAACAGGAGGGTGTGGAGGAGCACAGAGGAGCGGGAGGCTGTGAGTGCACCTCATCCCCCAGCCCCCACTGGAGAATCACCATACTGGAGAAGGCTGTTGCACTGGGACTGAGTTAGCATAGCCCCTGGTTCCCATGGCAACCAAATGCCTTGGGCATGCAGGCTGAACTGGAGCAGCAGTCCCTCTCACCACTCACTTCAATAGGGAGTGCAGCTTGATGCAGAGTCTCATGAGCTGCCACTACTCGCCCAGTAGGAGCATGCCCCTAGCAGAGACCTCTATGGATAGAGAGGCCTACCTCCCTGGCTTTGGGGGTCTAGTGGTGTAAAAGGGTTGCACAATTAGAGATTTCCTATAGCCATCAACATCACGGGAAGATGGATTCCCGCAGGTCAGACACACAAACTGTGGGATAGCTGGAGAATGTGGTCTTGGGTAGAGATGGAACACACATGGACTGATCAGAGGAAAGAGTGCCTTGGAGTTCCAGTAAACAAATGGGGAGGGTGCATGCCCCACCCCACAGAGAAACTGGACTAGTGGACAGAGATAGAAAAAGCCTGGCTGGGGGCCTTAGTAATCACATGATTAGGCCCCACCCATCAGGAGTAGCTCTCTGGGCTTGGAGATATAGCCCTGAACTCCATATCAGTGGCTCCCCCTAGTGGTCAGATAAGTGAACTCTGAGCCTGCTGAGGCTTAGCAAAGCTCCTCATTCAGTCTGTGGCATGCCAGCCAGAATCTATCTTGCCCACCCCCCCATATCAAGGGAGTAGGGACCAAGAAACCCCCTGAGAGCTACAGGTCCCCTTATAAAGCTTGGGGCATTCAGCTACCCCACCTGGGGGACCAGAGCCTATCATAGGCACAAAAGCTTACCATGGCAGCTGGCTCCTCCATGAAAACTGCAATCAACGACAGTGGGAACAACCCCTTAGTGCCTTCCAACTTAAGCACTTGGGAAGTGGCAGATTCATACCCACAAATACAATCCACCAGCTTGGAGATTAAGCTGGAACACCAAACTCACTACACTCCATTGGAAAGAGGTGAAAACAACAGGTTAGAGGTAACCTGAGAGGTTCATCAAACCTTATAAAGGCCCTGAAAGGCAACTCAGGACCAGTACTCCTCTCGCTGACATAGCCAGGGATTAGTCTCTAGGGACTCAGGGAAAGGGCCATAAGCCAGCCCCAGCACCCCCAGCTCTTGATCAAGAGGCCGGATGAGAAGGAATCAGTTAAAGAACTACAGAAACATTAAAAATCAGAGTGAAAGGACACTCCCAAAAGAAATTAATAACTACTCACTGATGGATACCAACATAAGGGAAATGGTTAAAATGACCGATGAAAAATTTCATGTATAGATTATAAGAAAGCTCAATGAGATACAAGAGAAAATAGAAACCCAACACAGAGAAGCCACAAAAACAATGCAGGAAATGAATGAAAATTTTTCTAAAGCAATTGAAGTATGAAAGAAAAACCACACAGAAATTCTGGAAATGAAAAATTCATTCAAAGGATCACAAAACACAGTAGAAAGCCTTAAGAATAGGCTATAACACACAGAAGAAAAATCTCAGAACTTGAAGATAACACCTATGAGTTAAACAAATCAGTCAAAGAGAAAGAACAGAGAAATAAGAGAAATTAACAAAGCCTGCAAGAAATAAGGGATTATGTCAAGAGGCCAAATATAATCATAGGCATCCATGAGGGTAAAGAAGAAAATACACAAAGGTTGGATAATTCATTTGATGGAATAATTGAGCAAAATTTTCCTGACCTAGCTAGAAATCTAGATATCCCTTCAAGAAGCACAAAGGACTCTTGGGAGATTCATCATGAAAGGGCAATCACCATGTCACATAGTCATTAGACTGGCCAAAGTACATACAAAAGAGGCACTTCTACAAGTAGTAAGGCAAAAATAGCTGGTAACCTACAAAGGAAAATCTATCAGACTAATTGCAGACTTCTCAAATGAAACCTTACAAGGGATAAAGGACTTGAGACGCATCCTAGTCTTCTAAAAGAGAATGATGGTCAGCCCAGAATTTTGTATCCTGCAAAACTAAGTTATTTATATGAGGGAGAAATAAAGACTTTCCCAGACAAGTAATTTCTGAGGGAACTTGCAAAGACCAGACCTGCCTTGCAGGCAGTACTCAGACCTGTGTTATATATGATCAGTGCAATAGACACCCACCAGTGTAAAATTCATCCAAAAGCTAAATTTCAGAACCCAGATACCACAATAGTTCAAGAGATAAAACAAAGCAATAAGGGTAGACTCAACAGGATGAACAGAAATCCACCCCACTTATAAATTCTTTCAACAAATGTGAATGGCTTGAACTCCCTACTGAAGACACATAGGCTGGCTTAATAGATAAAAAAAAAAAAATACAAGCCATGTGTCTTCTGCCTCCAGGAAACACATCTAACCCACAAGAACTCATTCAGACTCAAGGTGCAGAGATGGATAACAATATTATATGCAAATATAAACAAAAAGAAAGGTGGTGTAGCCATTCTCATATTAGATAACAAAGACTTCAAATCAACAAAAGTAAAGAAAGACAAAGACGGTCACAATATAATGGTGAAGGGAACAATTCAACAAGAAGACCTAGCAATCCTAAATATTTATGTACCTAACACAGGGGCACCCAGATACATAAAGCAAAGCCTACTTGATCTAAACAAAATGATAAATAGCATCGCTACAATAGACAGGGACTTCAACACCCCACTGACAGAACTGGACAGATCCTCCAGAATATAGGCAAAGAAACAAGAGACTTAAACACAACTCTAGAATGAATTGTCCTAAGAGACATTTATAGAACATTCTACCCAAGAAATACTGAATATACATTCTTCTCATCAACTCATGGATTTTTCACTAAAACTGGTCACATCCTAGGCCACCAAAGAGGTCTCAACATATTAAAAAAATAGAAATTATGCCATGTATCTTCTCAGACCACAGTGGAAGAAAATTAGAAATTAATTCCAACAGAAACATTCATCTCTACACAAAGTCATAGAAATTAAACAACAACCTCTCTCTGAATGATAGTTGGGTCAAGGAGGAGATAAAGATGGAAATCAAAAGATTCTTCTAACTAAATGATAATGTGGACACAAGTTATCAAAATCTGTGGGATACAGCAAAAGAAATCCTGAGAGGAAAACTCATAGCCTTAGATGTTCATGTCCAAAAGACAGAAAGATCACAAATCAACAATCAATTGAATTGTCTCAAGGAACTGGAAATGGATGAGAAAACTAATCCTAAACCCAGCAGAAGAAAAGAAATAACCAGGATCACAGTAGAACTGAATGAAATTGAGAATAAAATCACTACACAGAAAATTAATGAAATAAAAAGTTGACTATTTGGCAAGATAAAACTAATTGACAGGACTCTTGCTAGATTAATCAGAAAAAAAGAAAAGTTCTTTAATAAGCTCAACCAGAAATGTAAAAGGAGAAATCACAACTGACATCACAGAAATACAATGCATCATCTTTGAATACTATAAAAATCTCTATGCTCATAAACACAAAAACATGGAGGAAATGAACAAATTCTTGGAAACATACAACCTCCCTAGGCTCAAATAGGAAGAAATAGAACTCTTGAACAGACCAATATCAAGAATCAAAATTGAAACAGCAATAAAAATCTTCCAACAAAAAAAGTTCCAGACCAGACAGATTCACACACAAATGTTACCAAACCTATAAAGAACTGGTACTTATACTGCAGAAATTATTCTGTAACATTGAGAAGGAAGGAATCCTCTCCCACTCATTCTACAAAGCCAGTATCACCTTGATACCAAAGCCAGGAAAAGACACAACAAAAAAAGAAAACTACAGACCAATATGCCTTATGAATATAGATGTATAAATTTTCAATAAAATCTTAGCAAACTGAATTCAACTGTACATAAAAAAATAATAATAATTCAACATGACCAAGTGAGATTCATCCCAGAGATGAAAGGATGGCTGAACATATGCAAATCTATAAATGTAATTTAGCACATAAATAGAAGCAAAAACAGAGATCATATGATCTTCTCAATAGACACAGAATAAGCAATTGACAAAATTCAGCAATTTTTTATGATAGAAACTCTTAACAAAATAGGCATAGATAGACATATCTAAAAATTATTAAAGCCATATATGACAAACCCATAGCCAACATTATACTGAATAGTGAAAACTTGAGAGCATTCCCACTTAGAACTGGAATCAGATGAGGATGACCACTATCACCACTTGTATTCAGTATAGTGTTGGAAGTCCTAGTCAGAGCAATCAAACAAGAGAAGGAAATCAAGGGTATCCAGATGAAAAAAGAAGAGGTCAAATTATTGCTCTTTGTTGATGACATGATATTGTATCTAGAAAACCCCAAATATTCAACCAAGAGACTCCTGGAATTGATAAATAAATTCAGCAAAAGTCTTAGGCTACAAAATCAATGTATATGAATAATTAGCTTTAATATATACCAATAAAAGTCAAGCTGAGAATAAAATCAAAGAAGCAATAGCAGCAACAAAAATAAAATACCTAGGAATATATTTAAATAAGGAGGTGAAAGAGCTCTACAGGGAGAACTACAAAACACTGAGGAAGAAAATTGCAGAGGATGTAAACAGATAGAAAAACATATTATGTTCGTGGATTGGCAGAAGCAATGTTGTTAAAATATCTATACTACCCAAAGTCATTTATAGGTTCAATGGAATCCCCATTAAAATACCAACATTATTTTTCACAGACCTAGAAAAAATAGTTATATACTTCATATGGAACCAGAAAAGACCCCAAATAGCTAATGTAACCTTACATAATAACAAATTGGGAGGCATCACTTTATCAGACTTCATTCCACACTACAAGGCTATAGTAACCAAGCCAGTATGGTACTGGCACAAAAACAGAGACATAAATTATGGATCAGAACAGAGAACCCAGGTATGAATCCATCCTCATATTGCCATCTGATCTTTGACAAAGCAGACAAAAACATACTCTGAGGTAAAGAGTCTCTATTCAATAAATGGTTCTGGGAAAACTGGACAGCCACATATAGAAGGCTGAAATAGGACACCTGCCTCTCACCACTCACAAAAATTAATTCATGATGGATGACAGACTTAAACCTAATGCATGAAACTATAAGAATTCTAAAAGAAAATGTTGGAAAGACTCTTATAGATGTCAGCCTAGGCAAAGAATTTATGAAGAAGATCCCCAAATCAATCACAGCAACAACAAAAATAAAGGGGACTTGATCAAATTTTAAAACTTCTGAACAGCTAAGGACACAATCAGTAGAGTAAGTAGACAACCTATATAATGGGAGACAGTATTTGCATGGTATACATCTGATAAAGGGCTGATAACCAGAATCTACAAAACTCAAGCGAATCGGCAAGAAAAAATCAAACAACCCCATTAAAAAATGAGCAAAAGAAATTAACATAAACTTTTCAAAAGAAGATAGACTAATAGCCAACAAACACATGATTAAATCCTCAACATCTCTAACATCAAGGAAGTGCAAAGCAAAACCACAATGAGGTATCACCTGACTCTAGTGAGAGTGGTTTTTATCAAAATGTTCCAAAACAACATATGCTGGTGAGGATGTGGAGAGAAAGGTACACCATGGGACTGTAAACTAGCACAACCTCTATGGAAAGTAGTATGGAAATTCCTCAAAGAACTAAAAGTAGACCTACCATTTGATCATGCAAACCCACCACTGGGTATTTACCAAAATAAAAAGGACATTTTACAAAAAAGACACTTGTACTCGAATGTTTATAGCAGCATAATTCACAATTGCAAAGATGTGGAATCAACACAAGTGCCCATCAGTATATGAGTGGATTAATAAAATGTGGTATATGTATACTATGGAGCACTACTCAGCCATAAAAAAAGTACTTATCTAGTTTCTTTTGTAACAACTTAGATGGAACTGGAAACCATTCTTAGTGAAGTATTGCAAGAATGGAAAAACAAATACCACATGTACTCAATACTAAGTTGGAACTAACCAATCAACATTTATGTGCACACATGGAAGTAAAATTCAAAGGAAATCAAGTAGGTGGGAGGGGGCCGGAGGGGATGAGCAAATTTACACCTAACAGGTACAATCCATACTAACTGGATGAAGGGCACACTTATAATTTTGGCTCAAACTGTACAAAAGCAAATTATGTAACCAAAATGAGCATACCCCCATAAAATTCTAAAATAAAAAAAACAAATAACAACTCATCAATTACAAGCTATAATATAATACTGAATTTTTAAAATATCAGATGGTTTTCTTGTTTTTTCAAAAAAAAATAATTTGTTTATCCTTTTCATAATGCTAAAATATTCTCCCAGATTTTGAAAAATATGTTTGCTATTATCAAAATATTATATTAAGGGAATGCTTCATCTCCTTTGCAACACACAAACTCTATTCTTTCCTACCCTGTTCCCTACCAAGCTTATGGCTCACCTTCCTCTTTTTGTTAAGACATTTTTGTGCTCTTAGCATGTAGAACTTCATAAGTACCCTTCAATCACTCTTGTTGTAAATTGATTCTAAACACTTGGCTTGACATATTATTTTTGGTTATATCCATTTTTACCTTTCTTAAGATGCAATCTGAAATCCCCTCTAAGCACCACTCATCTCAGATATTAGAAAAGAACTGCATCCTTAGTTTTTCCTTTCACATTTCTCTTGTAGAATATACACGTTCAACAATGTGATCTTTTGCCTCTCTCAATTTATATCAATTCCATAATCATATATATTTCCTTATTCCCTAGATCCCACAAACACTACAAACAATGAAACAGCACTTTAAACATCTGTATGTGTCTCCTTTTCCTGTTGACTTCTGTGAAGAGCCCTTCACAAATAATATATTTTTCTATCTGATTCAGTTTGTTTATGGTATTTCAACTGAATAAAATGTTCTATCTTAACACAGGCCTCTGGGTTCTTTGATTTTTGTGTAAAGATTACCTACTATAGACTGAGTCCTAACACCATTTCATTTACTCTTCCCAATAGCCCCATGTGGTAGATATTGATAACCTTGCTTTACAAATGGGTGTTTTTGGTAGGGAAAGAGTGACTCAGAGAAAAGGGAGTGAGTAGGACTGAAACCACTGTACAGAATTGAAATTAGCAGGGTAAAGAGGCTAGGGAGTTTGCTAAAGCTCGCTCTCATGTTAGAGCTGGGTTTAATCTAGCAGAACCAGCCTTAAGAGTGTGGACCTTCAGTGGGCTCAGCAGGAAGTTATATCTGGGGGAATAGGACTTTCTGGAAGACAAGTCAGTTTCAGGACACCTCAAAACCCTGACTTAATAATGGAATTAGAGACACTGGAAGCTATTATTCCTGAAATTTCTGAAGTTGAGGAGAAACCAGTGCCCTTGTGGATTGGATTCATTTTCCAAGAAATATGGAGTTTAGATCCAGTTCCACTATATCTGCATATGTTGGCACATTTTTTCTTAAAAATGTGATCATACTCTTACCCTCTAAAATTGCAAAAATGTCACCTCTGACTACCTGTCATTAATAGTAACACTCATTTCAGAAGCACATCTTTTCCCTCAACACTATTTGCCTTTGTGTACCTTCTATAATATGAAAGTTAAATAACCTAAATAATAACCCTGCAATTACTACAGAAAAATATACCAGTTATGCTAAAATGAAACTGGATATTGTTCGCTTGTTATTATTATAGACTATATATGTAGAATATAAAAATAATAATTTGCACTCATCCAACTTCTTTTACTCTAATGTCTTAAATCCCTAAGTGTAAGTGGTCTCATTAAGTTTACCAAACCAATTTAACTCTAACATGTTCTTGAACCTTCTCTATAAATCCACTGAGACTTTCTGTCACAAATGCTGAACATTATCATCTGAAATTCTGAGCATTCTGCAGAAAAGTTTGACCTTCTGCCGATAAAGCTCATTTAATCATTTAGTTATATACTAAAATAGACAAAACTACCTAAATACAAAAGGAAAACATGACTATTGTGTATTCATCTAAATCTACACAACATCCACAAACACTCACATATACAAAATCACTAAATTAATGTGTAACTGTATGTTTATTAGAATAAGGAAAATTTTGGTTATAAGAACCGTTAGAAAGACAAAAAGAAATGTTTTATCCAGATCTATGGAAACAACGTCCACTGGTTTTCTTAAACTCCATTCATTTAGGCAGCAAATGCTACTCAGATATTTACTGAGTACCCATCACATTCTAGGAACTTGGAGGATATAAAAATAACTTATTTATAGGAAGTATACAAATGCCCAACTAATTCCAGTACACAGTGGAGTGTAGTAAGCTCCATGAAGACAAGGACAATGTAGATATCATTTAGCTCTGTATCCCAGCACCTAATACTGTGAATGACAAATATTAGATGCCAATCTGTGTTTGATGAATATATAACGGGAAAGTATTGTCCTTACATGATGTAGAAGTTCAAAGGAAGGACAGGTTACTTCAGTCTGGTGTGATCCTGGAAAGCTTTCTAGAGGACAAAGTATTCAATTTGAGTCTAAGCGATGGGGGGATGGTTCTAAAGGAGAGAATAACGTACCAGGCAGAGGCCAACACACAAACACAAAGATACAGAGGCAGGAATGTGCAAGACAGCCTCCTTCAGGAATAGCAAATCATTCAGTTTGGCAGTCCAGCATAGGAAATCAATAAGGAAGGACTAGTAAGTACATAAGGCAGAAAAATTAGATTGAGGCCAGACTGCTAAAATACAGAAATGCCAAGTTAAGAAGTCCAGATTTTATTGTTAAAGAAGTATTTGTGTTTAGATTCCTATATAGCGGCTTAGCCACTTACCAAGGAGTCATCATCGTTGATGATGCAATCATCTCTGACGATTGTCAGAGAGATTCTTCAAAAGCAAGTCCTAATTATATTATCAGCTACTCTCTAAGAAGCTGCTCCAAGTGAAAAGTACAGCAGCCCAGAAGAGAAGAGAAGGACTAAAGAAGTAGGAGAGACATTACTAGAAATGATTAATGTTGGGGAGTTTCACCAGTTCTAAGTCTGTTACCAAACACCTGTTATATTTAACATGGTATTTTGTACGCAAGTTACTTTAGCTCTGATCTTCAGACAGTTAATACACAAATCCTAACAGATAAAAAGGACTCCAAGGGAATATAAGCCTCTTCAGAGACCTGGAATATGTTATAAAATATAACCCCTTTCTAATGAGAGACTGATTCTTAGACCAAAATGTCATAGAGTAGTCTCCCTGGATACACAAAGTTGTGCCATTCGTTCACTGCAAACACAAATGACCATGAACTGTAGGGAAATACAGGTACAAGACATGACTTAAGAAACTTACAAACAAGTTGAAAATAAGTTGGAAACTCTTAAGTCCTAGAAGATTTATATTTAATTTTAGTTTCTCAAATACCTCATGAGTTTAATACAACTATTTGCATTTTATAGGTAAGAAAATTAAGATTAAAATGTGTAAATAATTTGCCCAAGTGAGAAAAGTAGCAGAGCCAGAATTCAAACCCAAATTGCTTAAATTTTAAAGTTCATACTCCTTCTTTTGTACCATATAGCTTTAGTATCTATTAATAGTACTATTAATATGGAATATTCTATATTATCTAAAAGCAGAATCTATAGCATAAGACTATCTAGTTTCTATCTTGGCTCCACCTCTCCTTAGCAGACTATCTTTGCATCTATTCCTAACATTTTTATGCCTCAGTTTCTTCAATTGTAAAATAAGGGGGAAATAATATTAAAATACCAGTACTTACTTACCTTATAGGGTTGCTGTGAGATTTAAATGAGATATTACATGTAAAGTGCTTAGGTTAATGGCAGGCCTAAAGAAAATGCTCATAAAAATTAGCTGTTATTTTTCAGTGAAGCTTTATTACAATCTCAAAAAATTTAGAAAATTTGATGCACATTTTCTTGATCTCAACATCCAAAGTCTTCCTTCAATTAAAAAGAAATCCCTGAAAAACATTATGTGGTAGTTTAATTGTACACAAAGGAATATATGTAGCATTAACACGGGCAAAGGTCACCACAGTTGCGTAGTTTTTTGAAAAGACAACTCTAGTAACGCTGGTGACTTTCCTGACACTGATAAATAGGACTGATTAGCACATTTGTTATCTGTTTCTTTTCTGCCAGTACAAACCCCCAAATAAGATGACACATTTCTGTAGTTTACAAACTTACCCATGAATGTAGGAGATCCATATCTGAGCAAGAAGACTTGAGACTTGAGTGGTGAATACAGGAGGAGGAGTGGTCCCAGGGTCCAACTTGGGAAATTTGGAAATCAACATATGGCCAGATTGGATTTTCTGGAACCGGCTTCCAGCTGTGCCACATGTGAACTTCACCTTCACAGTGGGCTAACAAATCT
Organism: Lepilemur ruficaudatus; assembly: GCA_963574885.1. Classification (NCBI taxonomy): domain Eukaryota; kingdom Metazoa; phylum Chordata; class Mammalia; order Primates; family Lepilemuridae; genus Lepilemur; species Lepilemur ruficaudatus. The sequence continues at coordinate 37,437 of CAUYRT010085520.1, read as the reverse complement.
TCCAACCTGCATTCCTTAGAAGTGCTAGATCTACTCAGTGATGCAGAAAGAGAACCCAATCCAATCTCCATTTCTTCCTCCCTCCTTGTGCTAATATTACTAACTTTCTTTTCTTGAGATTTGGTTAATTTGAAACAGGAAATCAATGTGTCGTCTTCATCTTCTGAATGACAAAAAATGTTAAAAAACTAAAATTGCTTGTAATTCTTCACATGTTGAAATTATAAATACTATACTTCTCTTCATACAATAGAAATGAACAACACATGATAAACCAGGAGGTCATTCAATTTCACAAAATAATATACAATAGCATTTCTTTAAAGAGTAAGTTCTTTTGTTATATGAAATTATTTGTTTTTTTAAAAAATCAGATTTATCTGAAACTTTTTGAAATCATATCTATTAATTGAAGTCAATTGGACTGGAATGAATGGAAGCCACAGACAAATAGAATACTGAGGGATATTTGAGAAAAATTATTTTTAAAAAAAGTCACATCTTATTAGATCATGTGCTTCTATTCTTGGATATTTTTAACTTTTTTGAGGTCATATGTATAAGAGAGCATCATAAGTAAGCAAATGAAATTATTTTCCTTACTTAAAAGAATGAAATCTCAGTGGATATGGGCTGAAATCCTACTGACATTCCAAAATTATCAATTTTAATATCAATCTGCAAGGAAATATATGCATGTACTTATAGTGAAATATTTTGGAAAATATATGCATGTCTTATAGTGAAATATTTTGGAAAAGCAAGAACAAGACTGAGAAAACAAAAGTCTTATCTTTAATACTATAAAGTTGATTAGTGAGATCTATATTTACACAATGTGGCAAGGGGTCTGGTGAAATTTCTAGTAATGTATAAAAGAGTTACAGAAAACAGAAATATATATCACTCATAGTAAATTGCCCTATAACATTGAATCTCTTTAAATCCAGGTGTTCAATGGGTGTAAGCAAAAGATTATGATTAAGAATGCTACTATAAATAAATAGATGTAAATCAAACTTGCATGTCATGAACATACCAATTTGCTGCACTTACATCAAAATTGAAAACTATTTTCTATGGCCAAGGAATGGGAACGGTGGACATTGCTGACCCTCATTTTCTTGTTGAGCTTAATCCATAGCGCTCGTGCACATGTGCCTGCGTATGTGCTCTCTCTCTCTCTCTCTCTCTCTCTCTCTCTCTCTCTCTCTCTCCCTCCCCCCCCTCCCTGAAACTGGCCCTGAAGGGAAGGAGAAATGGGGTGGCATAGGTATGGGGTGAAATTCAGGAATCAGGAATAGGATAAGGATATTTGTTTCAAAATAACTTGGCAATAAAAAACCCTTCAATGTTTAATGATTATTTTAAGACCTTATCTAAACAGACTTCATTAATATATGCTTCCCCAGTTCTCTCTCAAAGAATTTTCAGCAGCTTACTGAGCTCTTACTTACGGAGATTTATTAGTGTAGGTTTCACCTCATTCAGACTCTGTATCCTGGCTTTCCTGGACCAAACCAGTTTTTGTAGTCGCTTTAGTGTCCGCATGGATTCCACGGAGTCACCATCTGATTTTATGGCCTAGTACAAACACAGCTCAAGGTAAAGACAAATTATTCTTCACAAAAGATGAAATGTGACATATGTTGAGATCATAAATGTGGGAAAATTAATAATGCAACCTTAAAACCTGAAGCCTGAGTCAATCTAAGCAATAACTTGAAAGCACACCACATTTTGGGGGGTTCAAAATTCTAAAGTACGTTACAACTGTCCAGACACAGTAATACAGAGTGGTTTTAGAACTTTTTTTTTTTTAGTTCAAAATGCAGCAAAATGGATTGATTTCAGAGCCATCAATAGATGACTCACTTTTGCCCAATGTGAAATAGTGGAAAAGAACAAGGTCTTTGCAGCATGGTATAGATGGAACAAGAAGTTTAAAGTTGCTACTTGCAAGTGTTGGAATAGACTGATAGTATGCAAAGTCTACCTACTGATATCATATAAAGCAAAATTCAAATCATCTTCATTTTCCTCTGGAAATTTCTAGGAAAACAGCATTCATTTCAAGTTTGGACTGTTTTCAAATAACCATTTGCCAAACAGTCTCCTGCCTTCTAGAAGATATGCACTGAGCAAAACAAAATATAGCCACAGCATACCATATTATGTTTAAGTATGTCAGTGTCACTTGTTTATTATGATAAAAAAAGAATTAACATTGTATTAATTGCTCAAGTTTTCCTTGGATGATACAGAAATATTTCCCACTAGTTTAATGTTAGTGAATTTGTATTTATACTGCTTTTTTAAAATTGTTTTTAGGATATTTCCTCTTAAGGATTTCAAAATATTTTAGAAATTAATAATTTGTATGCTGTTTTATATTAATTGGTAAAATAGTTGCATTCTGTTAAATTAACAAGATGTGAGGTAATACATACGAGAATACTTCTCTTTCATTCAGATAGCTCTGGACTCAGAAATATTTCTCCACTTTTCGTCTCATTCTTTCCATTGAACCTCTGATAAATGACACGTAAATAGACAACTGCAATTTTCAAAAGGCCAATGATTTGCTTCCTCATTAATGTTTCAATGAGACCTATTTCTAATAGTGCTCTCCAATCCTTTGGCAGGGACTCTAAGCCCAAGGAAATGTTTGAAAGTAGAGGCTATGTGTTATGCAAACATATCCAATCTTTATACTCAGCTTTTATTTTTGGTCTTTAAGAATAACTTTGAAAATCTAACATAAACTTGGTGTTCTGTCTTTACGTAACAGCTCCTAAGTAGAAAATGTGATGTTTTGTCAGAGCGAGCCATACCTGTTTGCATTAAATAAATGAGAAATATTGAAATCACTTTAATCTTTCAGAAAGGACTGCAATGAGATATTCTTAGATATGCAAAATCCTCCCTCTCTTTCCAAAGGTCATGCTCGGTTCAACACAATTTTTATTGCTGTTTATTTTTTGTATTATTTTCTCAGTATTCCTTTTCAGTGTCTTCTGAGTTACTTGATTTTATAAACCCCTTACAACTCAGGAAGAGCCCTTTTCTAATCTTTAGACCATTCCAGAAGTAAGAAGCTGACGTTGCACAACCATTTTTTCTTTGCTGTGCCTCGTTTCTTATGGCAACTTCTTCCTCTTACAACCACGGCTTGATTGTTCCATTGAAACGCTGGCGTCAGAACCAGCCCTCTCTCTCTCCCTTCTTTATGAAAAAGACTTTCACTCACTTCAAATCACTTCACTTGATTTGAAGAAAGGTGTTGTATACCAGGGAAATTGAACGTCATATTAATGATTTGCCCCCAGGAGGAATGGAAGCGTTTGGAAGGTGTCTAAATTCAGATGAGTGAGATCTCATGGCATTGAGCTTTTAAAACAACCTAACCCCTCATTGATTTGTTCACACTCTATTATTTAAAAATTTAAAAACACAATATTGTTAATACTTGTATCTTTATTCACTTTATCTTTGAGTTACTAGACATTAGTCTACTGTATTTTATTCATTTTTTAATCCCATGTGTCTGATAGTGCATGAATTAATAAATGTTTGATGAATGTAAATACACTCCTAATTTTATACGTATGTTTTATATACCAAAAGGATTATCTAGAATACAGTTTTGATAGTAGACTAGCTAGTTTCTACAGCAAAGTAATACTTCGGGACAACTTCCTCTTGCTATTAGGTAGATATACCTGAAGGATGAAAATTAGATCTATTATTATTTTATTAGAGACACAGAATCATTAAGACTATGTATTAAAAAGAAATCTTCTAGAAAAATTTTAAAATAATAACCTTATTCATCTCAATTCCCTAATTTATTCCCATATATTTGTGCTAAATGTGATAAACTCACGACTATAGGACACGGTGTGCATTGTTGGGGGAAAGGGCATGCCTCTAAGGGCATGCCTCCCCGCTAGGGAGAGGCAATGATATAAAATGTAACCAAAATGTTTGTACCCTCATGATTTCCTGAAATAAAAAAAAATAAAAAATAAAATAAAAAACTTATAATAACTTGTCTCTTAATTTCTTTTTTTTTAATTTCAAAGTATTATGGGGGTGTAAATGTTTTTGGTTACATGGATCATTTTTAATGCTTGAGTCAGGGTTAAAAATGTGCCCATCATTCAGATAGTGTTCACTGTACCCATTAGGTAGGTTTTTGCCCATCCCTTCTGCCCCCCTGCTTGATTTCCTTTAAGATTTACTTCCCTTTATGCACGTGTGTGCTCAATTAGTTCTAATTTAATAGTGAGTATGTGTGGTGTTTGCTTTTCCATTCTTTAATTACTTCACTTAGGATAATGGTCTCCAGTTCCATCCAAATTGTTGCAAAAGGCTTTAAGTCATCCTTCTTCATGGCTGGGTAGCATTCCATGGATCTATGTATCTAGCTATCTAAGTGTATGTGAATGCATACACACATACACACACACCCTACATTTTGTTCATCCACTCATGAACTGAAGGGCATTTGAGTTGATTCCACATCTTTGCAATTATTAATTGTGCTGCTATAAACATTCAAGTGTAAGTATCTTTTTGAAAAAAATGACTTCTTTTCCTTTGGGTAAATACCCCGTAGTGGGATTGCTGGTTCAAATGGTAGGTTGGCTTTTAGTTCTTTGAGGAATCTCCATGCAGTTTTCCATAGAGGTTGTACTAGTTTGCAGTCCCACCAATGATGTGTCAGAGTTCCTTTCTCTCTGCATCCAGTTTCTAAATGTGTTCAAAGAAGACTGATTCATGAATTAAACTTAGCATTCAACCAATCTGTAAGCTTTTATTGAGCATGTACTATATGCCGACCACCATCCCACATTCTGGGGATATGGCATTGAGCAAGTAAGATGAGATCACTGCTTTCATTGAGTCTACATTCTAGAGGGAGGTGGTAGACTACAAACCTATAAACAAATACATAAGCCAAAAAAATCTGAAACAAGAAGTGTTCTGCCAAGAATTAACAGGGTAATTGAGTGGGGATGTGAGAGGGCATTTACTAACATAGAGTGAGTGATTCGGAAGAGCTTCACCAAAGATACTAAAATTCAAGCCTGCCTGATAAGAAGGAACCAGACATGTGAAGATTTAGAGATGGTTTTGGATTTAACAGATATTCAGGATGGATATTTCACCTGAGACATGAAAGACAGAAAGGGGTCATCCAGGCAAACAGCAGAGAGAAGGGAAGTCCTGGAAGAGGATACACTTTGTGCAAAGGTTCTAAAGCTAGAATTCCTAGAAGAATTCTTAGTGTGTTCCTAGGAAGGGAAAGAATGAGTACCATGAGATGAGACCAGAGACCAACTGGAGTCCCTCAAAGAGGCTTTTGTAGAGCAGATTGAAAAATATGTAACATTGAATCAGGGGAGTGACACAGCTTGGTTTACATTTGTGGTCATTTTCTCTCTCTATTAAATTTTGATCATCTTCCCAATGGCATTCAAATGTGCTCTGATCTTATCCATTTTTACTTCACTATCTTTTATTCACCACTTTTTCTACTCCCTTTTCTAAGCATGCATCTCAAAAAAATTAACTGTGTACTCTTCTTTGAATTTAAATCCATTAATTTCCTATGCTTTCAGCCCACCTCATCTACTCATCAATCAGTTTTTGTCTCTACCATTCCTCTTAAATTGCTTTTGTGGTCCAATGAACAATTTTAAAACTGCTTTACTACTTGATATTCAGCAATGTTGACCACAATGAACTCCTAGAGACATTTTCTTCTCTTGGTTCCTATGACAATATGTTCCCCTGATTTTCTTTTTGTCTTTTTTGGCTGTTCCTTCTCTAACTCCTATTTGGTGATGCCTTGCTTTTCTTGAAATCAAACGCTTAAATTCTTTTAGGATTAGCTCCAGGCTCTCATCTAATATCACCATCATTGTCTTCTCATGTGCACATGTGCACACACATACCACTTTATTCCCCTTATATGCTGATGACTCCTAATTTATTTCTCTATTCAGGCTTCAGACTCACAACATCCTGCAATCTGCTTAGAACAATTGATAAGCACAATAAGGACTGACCTCTAGACCTTTCCCCAGATATGATTCTCATCCAGTCTTCTTCAACTCTGTGAACGCCATCTTCATCTACCCAATTGCACATTCCACAAATCAGAAGTTCGTCTATCCTATCTCCAAAGTACATCCGGAATTTATCTTTCTCCATCTCCATTGTTATCTCCTTAGTTTAATTTTACTTTCATTGAAACTTGTCAAGTCTCTAATTAGTTTTCTTTTTATTTTTGCCTTCTAAGTTAAAGTCCTCTTTGAAAGTTGTAAATTTCCATCAAAATGGTAATTATATGTGACTTTAAATGATTTTTTCATATGTATATATAATATGCATATACTTTATCTTTCATGTGTATTTATATCTATAAATGTTAATATCTTTTAGTTCATTTTGCTCACTCTTCCTTAAATAATGTCAAAATTTCATGAGAAGTGCTAGGTTAAATATATCTCACTTTCTGACATTTTGCTTGACTATTAGGATTATAAAATAATTTTTAAAAAAAAGCATCAACGAATTGTTGAACTGAACTAGTCTTACAATCATATTTTATGAGCTGGGATGGAAATTACTGGACATTTAGTCTACCAGCCTACTTTAAAAAATGACAAAATACAAAGAAACTAAGTGGCCTACTCAAAGAAAGATAATTTATTAATAATAGAGTGAGGATGAGAATCAAGTATTCTTACCTTTAATCCAATGTTCTTTCTTACAAGATTTTTTAAAACCAGCTAATTAGTAGTTACCTAGTATTGACAGCCAAATTAAGACCAAGAAAATTCAGAGATTTGATTTGTAAGTTAAATATGATTTTCTAATACAGAGGATGAGCATTAGGTAGACACTCTCAGATTTATAGGCCTATCTGTCTATCTACCTATATACACTCATATATACACACATACACACACACATATTTGCTGGAAGGGCATTTAAATCTTTTATGATTTTATACCTTTGTTTTACAGAGGAAAAACTTTGGCTTATGGAGACTAATTAAACCCAGATTACCTGTCTGTCTGAATTATGTTCTCGTTACTCCATTAATGAAAAGGAAGCTGGAAAGTAATATGACAGACGTTGAATGAAGTTTAAAAAAATTCCCTTTGTTCTTTCTTTTGTTCTTAATTTCTCATTTCAAAAAAGTTCCTCTGTAGTGTCATATTTAACAAGTATTCAAATAGAAAATCCTGATCAACTGATGTCTGTCTTACACAATTTCTTCAATAGGAGAAATGGAAATTTTTCTAAAATTAATTTTGGTTTATTTTTAAGAAAGTTGTAATGAAAACCTTGAAGTGAAACTTCAGGTAGTTTCAGGTGTTTTGCATTGACAATTTTCTCTGAGCTTCCTGGTCTTATGACTCTTTGCTTGGTTATTCAAAATTTATCAATGCACAGGGCTTTAGAAATTATTTTTTATGGTCACAATATATTAAGCAAAAAATCAGAAGGTAAATTTATATAAAAATATAAACACCACTATAAGTGCCTTTTTTCCCTTCTTTATGTACTCTGCACTTCCAAGTTTTCTACAATGAAGACGTATTATTACTTCTGCAATTGGGAGAAAGTCTATAATTTAAAACATGTATCTAGAATGTAGGTTTCAATCATTAAATTTGTCCCTGCCAAGAAGGACAGAAGTACCCAGTTATTCTACCATGAATTCTTTCCTAGCCACTTGAAAAGAAAGGTACCTAGAGGCTGGATAAAGAGGAGAAAGTTATTTTCATGGTAAAAACAAAAAAAAAGAATAAGCTTTAAATAGTGAATTATTAAACCCCCAAATCTGTATCTTCATTATCTTATATACAAAAGTGACTAGTCTCCATTCATGACCTAAAACATACTCTAAAGAAATAATTTGTAAGGTCACAAGGATCAATCAACATTTAGTATGTCAATAAACAGTAAAAAACCCAACAGGATTGTAAACTAGAATCAATCAATGCAAACACATGAAAACAAACATTTCATTTCAGAAGTTTATTTTACTGATTTCTTGTAACTACAACTAATTAAAGAAACAATTTGAAAATAATTCATTTATGCAAATGAAATATTGATTAAAGAAATAATTACAGTTGATGGGAAAATTGCCATGTTGATATTAAATATTCATATACAATTATAATTACAAAATTTATTATTTTTTTAGTATAGAAACTGAAATTAAACTAAGACTAGACTAGCACTTAAAATAGAGGTAGGCATAATTTAAAAAGTCATTGAATAAATAAGGAATCAATTAACAAAAATCAAGTATATAGGTCCTAGACGACCTATAAGACATTAACTTATTCATTTATCACGTATTTACTGAGCACCTAATCTGTGGGAGATGCAAAAGAGAATGAGACATTTTGTCTGTCTGTGATGCTCATTGCTTAAAACAAGTGCTAAGAAAAATAGTCATCTGTTTCTGTGGCTATCCACTTCTGTAGAAGGTGAGCTTTTTGGGGTTTCAGTGCTGTTTTCTCATCTCAACTCCTAGCATTAATATGTTCAATAAATATATTTGTATTGAACAGTTGGCCAAAAATACATCTGGAGGAAAAGTTTAATGTATGTCATGTGAGAAGTATAAATAAAATTCAATGATTATTTGCAGAAAAGAAAGGCTTGCATCAGGTTGAGGTAGGGAGGAGAAATGCGTGTAGCTAAAAGATTAGCAGGCATTTAAAAAGCTAAGCATTATAATTTAGGATGCCCAACAAAGCCATTTATGTAAGAGTCTTATCCTGCTATATAAATACAAACTATCCACTCAAGTCCTAATACAGCCTTCTAGCTCCTTTTCCTTGTTTTCAAGCTGACTCTGAGGTTTATAATTCTTATCTTAGAATAATGTGCCCTCTGGGAATGCAATAAGGAAGGAAAGGGGTTTTTCAGAAGTCACACAAGCCATATTTTCCATGGCGTAAAGAAGTTGCAACTTTATGGTCATCTCTCCATATTTCTGTAGAGGAAACCCAGACTTCTTTTTGCTCATTTACCCATAGATTGAGGTCAATCTTTTAATATGGAGATACCACCAAGCCAGATGGAAATTTCCAGGATTACACAAAACAGAGATGCAAATGGGGGTTGTGTTGGTTTAAGAGGAAAGACCACAGAAGCAACATCTTTCTGACTTCCTGTGTAATATCCGTTGCAATAAAATTTTGAAGAAGTTTCTAGAACTGATCATAAGAACATTTCTCTTTTTGGGTACATTTCCTAGCTGACCAAAAAAATATGGACCATAGAAAATGTAAGAGCCAGTATTTAAATTAATTAATTTTTATTAAGCACCTATTGGATTCCTAGCAACAGGAGTAGCTATGGGTGTGGAAAATTACATAGTAAAAAAAAACCAAACAAACCAAAAAAAACCTTTGTATGTAGGAGTTATCATTTAATGTACACACAAACTTTCAGGAAAACCTGGCATAAGAACCAGTCCTGGTCTGCAGATAAATGCTCAGCTTTGAAACTCTGCTTTGTGACCAGCCGTGAGAACACTTTATTCTCCACAATTCAGCCCCTTCATCTATAAAATGAGGAGTTGAATCATAGGAATTTCACTGGTCCTCAAATAAGTTTTGAGACATTAGACTAGATAAGTATCTCCTTTTGTTACCTTACATAAACTCTCGGACCTAAGGAAAGTATAAAGGAAAAAGTAGGAATGAGCTACTGTTAATAACAGATTCTCAGAGTTTGAAGAAATCTTTTCTAGTCCAACTCCTTACTTCAAAAATGAAGAAACTGAAACACAGAAATGTGAAGTGAGTAGCCTAAGAGCACAGTCAGTAGTAGTGCCAGGTCTTTTGATCCAGTTCTCTTGCTTATAAATAAGGTAATTCCTAGTTTTCCCAAATGTACAGCATTATTTTCCTTTTGGTATTCATTGAGATCCATTTGCTTTTCCAACAGCTCTTTGATATTTAACTCATTATTAAAAACTCAGAAGGCATGAGAAACAGGAAGGACAGAGCTCAATAAATATTTTAAGAAATAGAAGTAATATTTAAATAGTACCTTTCCATCACCTCTTCCTCCTACCTTGCATAGCTCAGACATCTCTTGGACAAAAAAAGTATAGCTGAAAAGAAAACTATTTTACAAACTTAGATGTTAATAACATGTTAATTATCTTTGGGGGAAAAGCTATAAATAAAGATATCAAAACAGTATATGCATACCTACATAAAGAAACATGATTTGTTGAAGGTAGCTATTTGGCACAAAATCTGCAAATCTATATTACAATTACATTTTGAGAACAATAATCAAATAAGTTGTGCAATTTAGCTTGCAGTGTTCCCCAAACCTGTCTGGAACAAGAATTACAAAAAAGACTTACAGTTTATGCAAGTCCATAATGCTGTAATACTTATCAATGTACATGAAGTCCCAGAACTTCCAAAACATGTCCTCTCCATAAAGCTCTGTAGTAATGGCTCAACAAGGAAATGAAAGGCAGTTAATGTGATTTGAGGATTTGAATACATAAGGGAGAGCTGGCACACAAAGAAGTGTGTGTGTTCTAACATTATAAAATTTTTCCTATCTCAGGATAAATTGCTAAATTTTAGCAAAAAATTTTTACATAACGACCTATCCTTCTTTGAACTGATCGTAAGAACATTTCCCTTATGCTTCTCTTAGGTCAGGAGACTGCTTGATAAGGATAAGTCTCTTTTTATATTCTTTAAAAACACTTCCATGTGGCAGCTGAAAATAAATGTAATAAAGAACTGCAGAAAACAGTTCTTGTGCATTAAAGTGATTGGGAAATAGATGGAAAACCCACTTAAATAGTCATATCTGGGAAGAAATTTCTCAGCTTTTCACCACCCGTAGGTCTAACATATCTTTGATGATGAAATGGACTCCAACATTCAGAGGTCACCTTTGTTAACGTTAGAAAAAGGAAAGGAGACAACTGATGTTAACATTCTTTAAAAAACAAAGCAAAACAAAAATCTCCACAAAGCTACCGAAATAATTGGGAAAGGATTCATTGTCTTAATAAGAAATAATTATCTTGTTATCAAAGTACACTGATTCATCAGTGGCTTCATCTGTACATACACTAATATAAAGATAATCACAGAATTTATGTATATGTTTATATGTATATATGACATATGTATGTATATACGTTTATGTATATAAAATGTATATATACTCCCCAGATTGACTCCCCAGACTTCACATACTCCAATCCCAATCCATGGTCAAAAACCTAGAAAAAGTTTGGATTAATGGAAAGAGAATTAAGATCAGGATAATGTTTTATGAAGTAGTCCACTGTAATTCCTGAGTGCCCAATATTGAATACATAATGGGCATCCATTTTTGAAACTCTGATTGAGTTTAAACTCAAACCAAATATGCATTTGGAATTGGATAATTCCAAAATTATCCTTTATCACATGGAATATCCTTTATCACATTTGGTACCCATGAATGTAAGCATGGAATATCCTTTATCACATAGCATGGAATATCCTTTATCACATTTGGTACCCATGAATGTAAGCTCCTTACTGTCAACTATTTCCTTTGAAAGATCTATATACCTGGTATCAAACACAGTTTCTACCTAGGGCATGTCAAGACTGAAGCAAAGGATATTCGATGGAGTTTATAACAGAGATAAAAGAGTGCTATGGCCTGAATATTGGTGTTGTCCCAAAATTCGTATGTTGGAACCCAATGCCAAATATGATAGCATTAAGAGGTGCAGCTTTTGGGGAAGTGAATAAGTCATGAGGGCCAAGTCATGAATGGAATTAATGCTCTTATAAAAGAGATTGAAGGGAGCTGCCTTGTCCCCTTCCTGCCATGTGAAGCCACAATAAGAAGGCATCCTCTTTGAATCAGAGAGCAAGCCTTTACCAGGCACTGAATCTGCTGGTACTTTGATTTAGGACTTCTCAGCCTCCAGAACTTTGAACAATAAAGTTCTGTTGTTTATAAATTACCCAGTCTAAGGTACTTTGTTATAGCTACCTGAGAGAGCTAAGACACAGGGGACTTCAAATTTTATTCTGAGGAGGGCCTACAATAGGATTAAGGGGCATTTGGACAGAGGAAGATATTAATTTTCATTAAAAATCTTCTGAGAATAGTATACATATGCTCCTTTTAATAATTATAACAATCACAAGAAGTTTTTATTATCACCATTTTACATATAAGGAAATGGAAGTACAGAGAGTTTAAGCAACAAGTCAAGGGTCGTGACTCATATAAAAGTAAGGCAAGTTTGGTAACTATAAAGTCCAACTCAAGCAGAAGTGTAGAGTTCTAGCCCATAAGTTATAACCAGGAACAAGAGGATTGAAACAGAAAACTGACAGAGTAGCTTAAGTGACTGAAGCAGGTAATAAGTGATTAGATTTTATTTTGTCACTGGGTGCAGCCTGTGGCTTCTTAAAGGACTGAGCCAATGTTTTCAGGGTTGTGATACATTCTCAAGATGCCACCTAGTACCCAGTGCTTGGCACGGTGTGTGTTATAAGAAGGTGTTTACTAGCCATTTTCTGAGTTGCGTAATTCCTTTTAAAAATGAGTGAGGATAATGCTAAGGAATACGACAAAATTCCTCTCAACCTTTTAAAGTGATCAAAAAGGAAAATACCCCCATATATTTGGAGTTGGAATTTGACCAGAAAGTATAGTTTATTCATCAAATTCATTTGTTAGAACCATTTTCCCTTTGAACAAAAGTTAAAGTGTAAGGTTGCTTAAACTATTTCCCTCCCTTTAAAAGGGAAAATACACTTATCATAAATGCAGTATAACTTTGGACATGGAAATGAGAAAATCTAGCATAATTTTAATTTCACTTCACCAGAAGCAAAAGATGTGGATTCCATATTAATATTCTATGTTCCTTTAACAACAACTAAAACTACTTTTTAAAGTCTTCTACTATTGAAGAAAGGAGATTAGATTCTCTTACTAGATAATAAACATAGTCCTGTACTTTTTCTATCTACAAAATGAGTTATAATCTTCCTCTTGAGAGGTAGGAAAACTCCTCTATCTATAACCTCAATATATTATTAGGTATCTCTAATGGTTTTAAAATACGCCCACAAATTCTTTCTAATTTTTAAATTTTCAATTATTTTGGGTATATCATAGTTGTATATCTTTATAGGGTACAAGTGATGTTTTGATACAGGCATACGATGTAAAACACATAAAAATAATTGGGGTATCCATTACCTCAGGCATTTATGATTTCTTTGTGTTAGGAACATTCCAATTCCACTCCTTTGGTTATTTTAAAGTATATCCTAACTTATTGTTGACTTAGTCATTTTGTTATGCTATCATTGTTCATTCTATCAGCATAACTGTATTTTTGTACCCATTAACCATTCCCACAGTATCTCCTCTTCCCTGCCACCCTTCCCAGCCTCTGGTAACCATCATTCTACTCTCTGTCTCCATGAGATCAATTGTTTTTAATATTTTGCTCCCACACGTGACTGAGAACATAAAAGATTTGTCTTTCTGTGCTTGGTTTATTTCACTTAACATAATGTTCTCCAGTTCCATCCATATCACTGCAAATGGCAGGATTTCATTCTTTTTGTGGCTATATAATATTCTATTGTGCATATGTATCACAACTTCTCTATTCATTCATCTGTTGTTAGATACTTAGGATGATTCCAAATCTTGGCTATCGTGAATAGTGCTGTAATAAACATGGAAATGCAGTTATCTTTTTGATATACTGGATTCCCCTCCTTTGGATTTATATCCAGCAATGGGATTGCTGAGTCATATGGTAGTTATATTTCTAGTTTTTTGAGGAACCCCTATACTCTCCTCCATAGTAGTTCCTACCAACAGTGTACAAGGGTTCCCCTTTCTCCACATCCTCACCAGCATTCTCATTATTGACTATATACGGAACCACATATATAAAAGCCATTTAAACTGGGGTGAGATGATATCTCATTGTAGTTTTGATTTGTATTTCCCTGATGACTAAAGATGTTGAGCATTTTTTCATATATGTTTTGGTCATTTGTATGTCTTCTTCTGAGAAATGCCTGTTCAGATCCTTTGTCCATTTTTTAATCAATTAATTTGACTTCTTTCTATTGAGTTTTGGAGCTCCTTATATAGTCTAGTTATTAATCTCTTGTCAAGTGGGTAGTTTGTAAATACTTTCTGCCATTCTGTGGGTTGTCTCTTCACTTTCTTGATTGTTTCCTTTGCTGTGCAGAAGCTATTTAGCTTGATATGATTTGATTTGTCCAATTTCACTTTGGTTGCCTGTCCTTTGGGGGTATTATTCAAGGAGTCCTTGCCAAGACCAATTTCCTGAAATATTTCCTCAATGTTTTCTTTTAGTGGTTTCATAGCTTTAGGTCTTAGATTTAAGTCTTTAATCCATTTTGGTTTGATTTTTGTATATGGTGAGAGATAAGGGTCTAGAAGTTTCATTCTTCTGCTTATGGAAGTCCAGTTTTCCCAGCACCATTTATGGAAGAAACTGTCCTTTCTCTACTCTGTGTTCTTGGCAGCTTTGTTAAAGATAAGTTCATTATAGCTGTGTGGATTTATTTCTGGGTTCTCTATTCATACGTAAGAACTATCCTTTGGTTGACACTTGCAGATACTATTTGAATAATCTGTCATTTTGTTCTCCTTTTTTTGTTCTTCTGTTTTCCTTTTCTGCCTTATTTATTGTTCACATTTTTGTTTAGAACCATCGCAAATTTATCTAATAAAACCTAGTGAGGGACCTGTGTCTTCTGCTCATTAACAGATCACAGCATAACCTTAAAGTATTTTTCCAATAACCAGTGACATGACCTTAGTTAAGTTTAGCTAAAAGCAGTGTCATTTGGGTCCATATTTCCTAACAATGAGGTGCTACACTGGATATAGTTTTAAGTCCATATATAGACAATGGGCTCCATATAGCTAATATTTTGTTAATAGTCCAATTTTCATGTTAGGGACTAAATGACCAACTCCAGATGCTGATTACACTGCATGTGAACTGAAGGAAGCTAGTCTAGGTTGCACAATCAAAGGTAAGTCTAGACACCATCCAACTATGTGGAAACAGTTTTTTCTGATTGCTTAGCTAGAGCAGTTAGAGTTCAGCATTAGCAGAAGTGACTGTTTTAAAGATAAGATGTATTGGTTAGGAATGTATCCAGCTTTGAGAAACAGAAAACCCAACAGTAGTGGCTTAAACAAGTATGGGGCTTACATTTCCGTAAAATCGAGCTGCAGACATAGGCAATCCAATGTGGGTCCAGCTCCTCAGGACTGTCATTGTTGATTCAGGCTCCATGCATTTGCCTGCTCCACCATCCTCCAAGGGTCCCTTTTGTCTCATGGTTGGAAGATGGCTGCCAACTTGCCGGGTACCATATCATGCTCCAGGCAAGAAGGAGGGCAAAGGACAAGCTTTATCCTAATGAGACTTTGCCCTTTTTTTCAGGAAAGAAAGTCTTCTTTGGAATTTATTCCTATATTTCATTGACCAGAACTGGTTTTCACTGCCAGCCCTAATTATGAGGAGGCTGAAAATTCAAACACAACCTTGAAGTATCCATGGTAAAGATCATCAAGAAAGAAATTGATTGAAATGTATCTGTAGTGATCTAAGACTTCGTATTTTAATAGCTTCCGTAGAAGAGAATCTCATGATTTTAGGGAATATATGTGTATGTCTATGTATATGTACACATACACACATATATGAGTTTTTAACTAATTGATTCACTCAGCAACACTTTTACCCTGTTAAAGGAGCTCAGAGAGAAAATGTTTTGGTTCAGTCCTAGGTAGGGGTGCTTGACAGTGCTTAATATCACCAGAACTGAAGGTAATAAATGTTATCCCTCTTTTCTATCATGAATATGAATGACGCTCTGAAGGCTGAATGCAACCTAAGAATTTACGTGAGAAATGAGGCATGCAACATTTTTGAAAATATATTAGCCCAAAGTCTGTATTACTGAATATTTTATACCCTTTTCAATATGCTACAAAAGGTTTGAGCCATCAACTGAATGCTGCCAGAGAAGAACAAACAAGAACAAGGATACAAAAATAAATGCTGGGAGATGAGTTTCCCCAAGATGTTCTTTATGGTTGGTGTAATGATCACAGTACTAAGCAGACTGCTTTGCTTCAAACTCTCCCTATCAGCACTTCTCCTGCAAGCATGGTTCTCCAGCAAGTTTATCCCAGTCCAAGTATGCAGATATACGCATGCAGCAAAGCTAGTGCTGGAGAAAGCATCCCATGAACATCTCCTGCCCCAGCTGCTTGGTTCCTTGTACCTTCTTCCATGCCCGAGACCTTCCCTCCAATTTCCTTTCCATGAAGGAAACCTGTCTTATTGAGTACTTTCTGATTGGAAATTCAGTTGTTTAGATCTTTTATTCTGAACATATTGAGTGTCTAAAATATATTTAGTAGGTATGTTTGTATGATAATTATAGCTACTAAAATGATTTACATTCTAAGAACTTTATACCATGTTACTAAAATTCAGAAAATGGCCATGAGAAAATATTTACCCTAA
Source organism: Lepilemur ruficaudatus (assembly GCA_963574885.1). Lineage (NCBI taxonomy): Eukaryota > Metazoa > Chordata > Mammalia > Primates > Lepilemuridae > Lepilemur > Lepilemur ruficaudatus. Next base: position 20,795 of record CAUYRT010085520.1, on the reverse strand, counting down.
GACATTATTCATTCTTTTAATCCTTTTTACTTTTGGACAGTTTTTGAAAGAATTCTACAATGAATGTATATCACTCCCTAATAAGGAACAAAAATCTACTTCATTTTTTCCAGGAGGCTGTTGTCTTCCAGGACCATACCCGAGCCAAGTTTGGACTTGTAAAGTGAAAATGCGTGGGGCATCACATCTGTGGACAAGTGCCCATGGCTATGGTTTGGATGTTTGTCCCCTACAAACCTCATGTTGAAATTTGATCCTCAGTGTTCGAGGTGGTGTCTATTGGCAGGTGTTTGGGTCATGGAAGTGAATCCCTCATGAATAGATTAACATTTTCCCTCAGGGGTGAGTTCTCACTCTGTTAGTTCCCAAAAGAGTTCCTCTAAGAGCTGGTTGTTAGAAAGAGCCTGGCATCTCCCCCGTCTCTCTCACTTTCTCTCTCACCGTGTAGTCTCTGCACAGGTCAGCTCCCCTTCACCTTCCACCATGAGTGGAAGCAGCATGAGGCCCTCGCCAGAAGCAGATGCCCAATCTTGGACTTTTTGGCCATCAGAATCATAAGCCAAATAAAACTTTTTTCTTTATAAATTACCCAGTCTTAGATATTCCTTCATAGCAACACAAAACAGGGTAAGATATCACCAACTGTCCCTATTCCAAGAGTTTCACAGTTCACATACTGAGCACCATCCAGAGATTCACTTAACAATACCAATTTCCAGTCATGACTTTTCAGGTGGAGAGGAGTGTGGCACAGAAGTCTGCATTTTTAACAAGTCCTCCAAGTGAATCTGATACAGACAGTCCCCAGGGTACACTTGGAAAAACACTGCTCTGATAGTTATTTGCTCACTGATGGGAGGCCAAGGTCAGGGCCAAAGCCCACTCTTATGCTTACAGACAGGCAAGTTTCCTCTTCACACCAGATTTGCTTCTACACCTGAGAACAATTGCCACTTCCTCTCAGTCACAAGGAGTTATTAAATCACTATTTTGTATAACACTTCTTGTTAAACCCAAGTATTCTGTCATACAGATAAATGTTTCTTAGTTAAATTCAATTGAATGCCTACTATGAATAAGAACAGAGTTATTAAACATAGATAGGACCAGTGCCTGCCCTAAAATGAGAATTTCTGGATTAGATGGCTCCTGCTTGTCTGTCACAGGGTATGAATTCCTTTAACTGAGCATTAGTGATAAATTATATGGCACAATAGAATGGTTACCATTCTAGAAGCACCATTTCTTGGCCAATTAAAACTTCCAAAAGCATTGGTTTTAGGGTAAAGATTTGTCTTTAACCATTTTCTTCTAAGACATTCTATATGATTTTCTTGTTTCTAAGAGATGGTTCTATTTTTCTACTAACCACATAAAGAAAGATTTCTTTTGGTATAAGGCATATCTGGGGAGTTCTTCTGGTAAACCAGTCGTTATTTTTTCCTGGCTATCAGACAATGCTTCACTTAGATATTATATCTGAGGTCTCATCTGAATTTAGGAAAATGAGACTGCATATTTTAGAGATATAATCAGCTGTGCTTTTGAAAGTGTCATTAAGCCTTTGCAAAGAGGAAGAGGAAGAGGAGGGGGAGGGAAAAGAGAAGGAGAAAAGAGCAATGACAACTCAACTTTTTTAACCATCCCCTAAATACCAGACATGGAGCTCAGTGCTTTAATGCAATATCTTACTGAATCCTCACGACAGCCCTGAGATAGAGGTTTCTAATAGACCTGTCTTACAGATGATGGAAACAGAGGAAGAGAGAGACTAGGTAAATTGTACAAAGTCACAGAGCTACTAAGAGCCAAACCAAGATTCAAACTAAGCTGTGTCTGATGACAGAGCTCTCATCCATGCACTCTGGGAGAACCCACTGGAGGCGGAGCCCAGCCAATGTGTTAGCATGCTTTGTAGCACAGGGTCTGATTCTGGCAGCATCAGAGCAACCAGCAGCAATTGAAGCCATAGTGGATCAAAAGTTGCGTTCTACTGTCTAATTCATTGGAGGCCTTCGACAATCTCAGAAATCAGGTTGGATTTAGGAATGCAAGCTCTCTTTCCTCACCAAATCAGCACTTCACAATTCATATGCTATGTACCCTCTGCCTATTGATCAATCTACTGCACCAAGGAAGTTCAGTTCTAAACTTTCTAATAAAACTATCAGAATGATTAAAATGATCCTCACGGCTGTCAGAAAAATATCAAAAATCAGTCTGATTCCTGAGTTGACCCTATTTACTCATATACTCTTTCTTGTTATGGGGTGAATAGCAAGTATTTGGGAATTAATTAATGTTATATTATTGTTATTAAGGAGCACCAACATTCAGGCATTCTTAATTTCCCAGACTCCTGGGATAATTGATGTAATTTTTAAAGGGATGGGTCAGGAATCACAGTATATGTTTTTATATCAAATGTAAAAGCACAAGGCACATGCCCCACACTGAGGGTTGCCATATAGTTCTAAGCACTTAGCCTAAGTCTTGTCAAAGAACACCTCAGTATGTTAATTTAATAGGACAGAGTTACTTACCAAAAGGCTGTAGAGTAGAATGTTTTGCATAATCAAAAGTTTATTATCTCATCATTTGATTTTTTTCATTCATATTCTAATTCACAGAAACATAAGCATATCAATTATAAAACAACCTATAATAACTAAATACAAAGTAGATACAAGGCTATCTAAATGTTGTACAATACATATAGCATATTATGGCGCTCATTAACAAGATGATTTTCACAAAACATCATGTAAAGGTTGATTATTCATGTTACCTGAGGGGAAGTTCCTTGCAGTTTTTTTCCTTGAAGGGTATGTATGGTATTACTCAAAAGAAAATTACCATCATTTTGATCTATGAAAAGAGATACATGTTACATGCAGATTATCAGATATTACAGGATTTAGGAAGTTTAGATGCCATTTAATACTCATTATATTTTTATTTGGTCTATTAAAGCATTATATTGGCTAGATCATAAATATTTCTTAAAGATTTGCTTTCTTATGTAAGAAACAGATCAAAATAAAATAGAAATTTAACAAAATAAAAACCAAGAATGCCACTGACCAGTTGTGTCCCTGAGAAAGCCATGGAACCTCACTGGGACTCAGTTTCTCTCTTGGTAATAAAAGGATAGCGTATTAGCTACAAAAGCCATTTCTAACTCCAAAGTGCTATGATTCTATGCGGTTATCACCTCACCTGTTTCTGTTAAATTAAGCTTTCCATCCCTGGCATTTTGAGCTTCATTAGCTTAGGTCTCCTCAACATGAATTATTTATGTTGAAATTGTTCTATACATGCTTTAGTAAAGCTTTGGAATCTGGCATCCATTTGCTCGCAGCTAAATGAAACCTTTTCGAAAGCAGCGCTTCCCTTTCAGCCCCTGTGAAAGGGGCTTCATTATTTAACTCTGAAACATACATTGTGTTAAAAGAGGACAAAACTTTATGGATCACTCAATCCAAGCCTCTTATTTTACAGATGGTGATACTGTGACCCACCGAAATCACCTGGCCACTAGTCCAGTGACTTTTTGCTTGCAACCACTGCTTCAGTTCTTCTTCATTCTCATGTTCTGTGGGGGAAGGAGGGGTAGGCAAGGCCTATCCTTCATGCATAGTGCAAAATAGGTGCAAATATTCCTCTAAATCATCATTGCAGGTATGGTTAGAAGATATGCTAAATTCACAGCTCAGACTATGAGTTATTTGTGTTAATAACTTAATATTTAAAGTCAGAGTAACCACACTACAGGATTTCAGAAAGTACCTAATCTCAAAATGAGCTGGTTTTGTGATATTGTTCTTTGAAATAAGATCTTTTATCACAGGGTCAGGCTGCTAGAAGCTGAGTTTTTGCAGCTTGTTTTTGGTTTTTGTTTTTGTTTCTTTAGTTTTTGTATTTAAAAACAAATTTATTTCCTCCCTTGTTTCCTTTCTTCTCTTTTTTGATCTCTTTAATGTGAATTTTGGATAACCCCTATTATAGGCATTCTTCTGGGTATAGAAAAAGAAGGTTAAAGTGGCCTCCAGTGCTCTAGAATCTGGAATTGAGCTGAAGAAATAAGATAGGAATATGTACAATGCACTTCTGTAACAACACGAGGCAGTAAACTAAGTGATTCAGACACGATGCTGTGGGAAGAGATCATTATGACCCAGAGGACTTGTAGGAGAGGCAGGGCCAGAATGGAAGCTTGAAGAATGGAGATAGTTTGAAAAGGTAGAAGGAAAAAAAAAGGTACAAATATAGCAGCAATGCTATGTACACTAGCTTATAGTAGAGAATAAATGGAACATGTTTACCTAAGGTGCAGATTGAGACTGGTGAAGCCAGAGGGCAATTCTGGATATAAGGTAGGAAGAGGTAGGGCTGGATGGGTGAGTGAGGCCAAATTTGAATGGGCCTTGTGTACCAGGTGGAAAAATTTGGACATAACCCACTAGATCAATATTGCAAGTATAAATATCTACTGGAGTCAAATAAGTAACTTAACTAAATGAAGTGTATTTGGTCAAGGAGGCAATGGGAATTCTGTAGTAGGCAGGAAGGACAGTTCCCCAGCCAAAGGGTAGCCATGGCATTCAGCTCTCAATTAAAGTCATCTGAGACTTTAAGTCCAGGATTGGCTGTTTCCCTCATGTTTTTAAAAAGCATATAAATATATGGATTTTAATGTAAAATTCCCTGATTTTTCAAACACCATATAGCCCCAAATGAATCAATTTAGTTATAGAGGTACCAGTTTATAGCCCCTGCTGTAGAAAATGGGGGACCTTTGAGGCTTTGGAACTGAGGAGGGGACACCGGGATAATTGCATTTTATGAAAATTAACCATTTGGTGCATAGTCTAATACATTTTTTATTTTGTGCTATCTCAAATATTACCCTGCAAAGAGAACATTTATAAGAACAGAAGTAATTGAGTCTTAAATGGCAAGAAATGCATTAGTAGAATTAGGTAATATGCCTAGATTGTTTTTCTAAAGGTGGCCACAACCATATCTCCCATACCACTTGTTTTGCAATGTGACCTTGCCACTCCTCCATCAAAAAATGGAGTCTAATTTCCCTCCTACTGAACCTATGCTGATCTTAGTGACTCACTGTCACAGTAGAATGCAGTGGAAGGGATACTTTGTGATTTCCAAGGCTAGATCAGAAGAAGCCTTGCAGTTTCTACCTTGGTATCTTGGAATACTCATTTCTAGACACTTCCTCAAGTGATATGTGAAGCTTCTTTGCATGTTTTTCCTCCTTGAAACCCAGGCATTAGCCTGGGAGAATCTGAAGTCACATGGAGAGGCCACATATAGGTTCTCTAGTTTTCAGTTCCAGCTGAGCCCAGCCTAACTCAGGCCAGGTGCCAGACATGTAAATGAAGAAGCTTCTCTAAATGATTGTAACCACCAGATGTTCAAGTTCTCCCCAGTCCTCGAGTCTTCCCAAATGAAACAGTACCCTGAATGAGTTCCTGACCTGCAAAATTTATGAACCTAACAAAATGTTGCTTTATACCAGTAGGTATTGAGGTGGTTTGTTTGCAGCAATAGACTATCAAAACATGCATGAACTATATAGTGGATCACAAACATCAGTGTGCATAAAAATGTAGTATCTAGCATAAAAATGGAGACTCCAACTGCCCCTGAAATACAGAGGCAGCAAAAAAAGGAGGATGAGGTAAAAAAACAATTTGTATTTCTAATCAGCTTCTAGGTGATTCTGATATAGATACTTCTGATCATATTAATTTTCATTCAGGCAATTATAATCCTATTAAGAACTCCCCTAAAGAACTGATAGATCCCAAGATTCATGTGTACAAAACACTAAAATTCTGAGTGTTCTCAACATTCAATTCAGAATGTTTTCCTTGGAAATATAAGAGGCGCCACACCACTGCAGCAGGTAGCCTTTGCTCAGGAAGTTTATTCCCGCATTGTAAGTGAGCATTGAGATGTGAATAAGACTTCCCTCTGGCATTCCTCATGTAGTCCAGTGTAGCCACAGGTAAATTACCTGCTTTTGGGAAACATTTTTTTTTAATTAAATGTGCGGTCCCTGAAAATGCCAGAATGGTAAATAGATTTCTCACTTTATAATTTGCCATCTTGAAATTAAAGTATTAGGTATCAGATCAATAAAGAAAAAGAATAAGGTCTTGAAAAGTCAAGCCAAAATATTTATATGTTTATACTAAAGAGGCTGGCCAAATAGTGATATTGACTAGAATTCTTGAGAGAAGGGAAGTTTCAAACCAATGGTAATTTCATTGGTAGACTAGAATGCCCTAAAAATCTCTTGCTCTCCTAATGGGTTTCTCCTTTGATAATGAATCTTATCAAACCCATATATGTAAAGAGGACTTATTTTTAAAGTAATTTTACAGCAGTGTGGGTGAAGTTAATATTCCTTTTATTACTAACCATGTTTTCTGACCTTATTTGGCCTCTCACTTCTTTGACTAACAAATACCATTTTTTTCCCCAAGTCTTTCTTATGGAATAGTCTATCACAGTTACACTGATTGTTTGAAAAATCTCTAAATCTCCAAATATGTTGTTTTCTTTTTATTATTTTTTCAATGTTTCTTTGTTTTTATTCTTTTTATTTTCTGGTATAAAATATGAAAAACCTGTTCTTTAACTATCTTTACTTAAATCATAACTTAATCTTGGGTTTACTCCAATTCATAGATTTCAGAAAGTTAATTCTTCTCACTTTTTTTCATTAAACTAAAGCCAGAATAAATTTAAAGATTTTAAAATGTACTTTAACTTACTAAAATTAATATTATGAATATTCTCCCTGTTTATAATTCTGAAGATACAACAATTAACATGAATTACAGATTAATTTCCGTTGTCACCTAAACTATGCCAATTTTTTAGGTGTAAAGTCCTAAGCACGCAATTTATCATACATTTATTTTACAGATGTAGTCTCTTTTAAGAGCACAGATGCAGGTTTAGATAAAAATCTTACACGAAGGAAATGGACTAGATAAACTAAAAATATTATGCTTCTGGCACTCAACGTATTCTGATAAATTTTGTCTTAACCTGTATAGTACAGTCATGTTGTTTAGCTCTGTGAATATCTTTATGGATTAAAACACCAGGCACAAATCCTCAGCTAAATACAGCCTATGGAAGTTTTTCATCAGGCCCCAATAGTCTTTAGGGCTGAAATGCTATTAATATAATATGTGTCATGCAGAAATACCATTTTGAAATTGAAATTGAGGAAAATGGCCCTTTTCTGTGTCTTGGAGTTTGTAACAGATTGCTTAGGAGTTACTGTCACTCCTACAGTTTATTTCCCTATGTATTTTCTTCTGTTTTATTGAGGCCCTCTTTACAATTTCGTTATTAGTGTCCAATAAAATCATGTGCTGTGGATGAGAGCAATAATGCGATTTTCCATCTCCATCTCACTAGACTTCACAGACTGCCTATCTTCAGATACAGTGAACTATTCTTAAGTAATTATGTAATTAACAACTAAACAGAAGGGTTTAAAATGAGAAAGAAATATTATGGGTTGATATGCAGGGCACTAATTGCTTAGAAATACTCTGAGCCTTCCAAATGAAGCTACTACACCCATAAAATTCGAGCCTACAACTTGTGGCCCTGAATTGCTCCCTTCAATTTATAATGGCACCGACAGACAGTCTTGGTCTCAGGCCATCAACTCTTCCTAGCGTGGCATTAATCCCTAGAAAATGTCCTGTGACTCAACTGCTACTGATGAAATGTCAGCTGAACCTCTTGGAGACACACACACACACTCACACCAAACATACATGGTCACTCAAGAACCTGAGAAATGTCAAAGCTGTAATGGCTTTTTCTTTTTTCTTCTCCCAGAAAGCAATCAAAAGTATCTCAACCTAAGGCCAAGATCCTTTGCTGCCCTGTCAGTGATTATCTGCCTGTTACTCTTAAGTTAACAAAATAAGACAAAACAACACATTTCACAGAAAGGCAGTTTTAAGAAATAGAATACTTGAGAAGATTTATGGCAAAATTTATAATTGAAAATAATCTATAAAAACATTATACCTTCTTTGTCCATAGATTGACATACAATAACATACAATATAACATGTTTATTAGAGAGAGAGATAGATGAATGGATGGGTGAATACATAGACAAACTGATGGACAAATGTTTGATTAATTAACTGAAGGTGTGGATGAGTGTAGTTGGAATCCATGTGGTGAAGACAGAGTCCAACCAAAACATGATAGCATTAAAACATTACCTTTATTGTAATTAAAAGAAAATGTTTCAAATAATCCTAAAATATTTCATCTATTTATTTATTACAGAAAATATTTAAATATTGAAAAGTTCAGTTAAAATTAATCACCAAACTATTACATAATCTTGTATAAAATAGAAACATTTCAAGGAAAAGTTATTATTTTCATAAATAATTGCTTTGTAAATCTAAGAGCTTTGTGAAAAAAAAACCCACAAAATCTGGAAAGAATATATAATCAAACTATTAAACCCCTAACCATAAAAATATATTAACTTTTCCTTTGTTCCAAAATATTGAAAACTTTTTGTTAAACATCAAAAATTCTTAAATTTTCAATAGCAAATATCATCCATTTTTTCTTGTTCCAATAACCTTGGGGAGTGTCTACCAAGCAGATCATCTTTTCATGCTCTGTTCATCCTTGTGATCTCTTAAGACTTTCTGTTTTATTCATTGCCTTCCCAAAGTTAAATAATTTTAATTATGAAGTCATTTATTATTAATCAATTCTTCTATACCTGACTGCTAATTTGCTCTTCCTGGGAATTTTTAAATCATAAAATTGTGTAGTTTTGAATTAATAATCAAGGCTATTTCTTTTAAATGTTTTTAGAAAACCTAAACATAACAACTATTAACATAACTGATGTTATATTAGAGGGTTTTTATATGTGCTGATTTTTAATATGTTTTTCAATTCTTTTGGATATTAAAACCTTTCAAATATTATTTACAATTGATTCTTTGCTTCAACAGGCAAGTTGGATTCCACTTCCCTTCTTTATGTACATCTGTGTGGTGTATGTATGAGCACATGTATGTGTATACATGCATACATCAATAATTTATAACAATATATATTCTATCTTATTTGCCTTTTCTTTTTAAGTAGACCATAGTGCTCTTCTTATTTTAATGGTGAAAGATGTAAATTTTTCTTACCTGCCCTTTAAACTACTTTGGGAAAATGCAAAGTCAGCTAAACTAAATTTAGCAATTACCTTGTAGCTGACAGGGCCTTCTGATGTGGGAATCATTCTCAGGCTTGCTGGTTTCCTGCCAGATATTATCATTCACAGTTTTTCCTTCTAAAGTAAAGCAGAAGATTGGTTAGCACAATTTACAGTAACATCCAGTAAGTGTAAAAATTTGAAATCAAAACAAGTTCAGCACACAGTTGTAACTTGGTAAGCGGTATCTTAAGAAAGCTCTGTGGCCTGTCACTGGAAGTTCCAGTCCTTCATAAACAACCCTAGGTGTCCTATGGGCTGCCCATTATTTCCACGAACTACATAAACACCCAGGCATTTATGGTAGAATGCTGGTACTCAAGTGCCTCTTGATAGCTTATGATTATTTTATTCTTTGAAGTAGCTTTCTTGAATTCATAACCACTTGTTTTTATTTATTCATAAGTTAAAGGTCCCCACCCTCCACATTCCCTAACATTTTGAAAAGGTTATTAAGTATAGAGAGAACATCGAACTGTGATAGTTTCAAGAAACTGTAAGATTCTTGAGTGTAAGGACGAGCCTTGACTTCTCAACACCTAAAGCAAGGCCTGGACACTTGACAAAGTGAACTGCACCAAATGAAGAATTGGAATTACTTCTAAATTACTTACCAAAGGTTAATCATTCTGCATGCTGTATCATACATTTATAAAACAAATTTTGAGTAAGACAACTAAAGCTTAGCATGGACACAAACTCAGAATGCTGTGTTGTTTTTAAGTCACTATTTGCTCTTACCTGTTGATCATAGGAAATGCAGTTGATTAGCAAGAATTATGTTAGGATGGAAACGTGCAGTTTTCTATGCACAAAGAGAACAGACTACTCTGAGAATGGATCTAGATGGAAAATCAAGTTTTGCCTTATTTTCTTTCACTTAAGACTATGCGCTATTCAAATCAGTGTTAATATTCAAAATATTTAACAACCAGTTCTTTATAAGACCCTGACTAATAACATAGACTCAGAACCTATAGATACCACAGCTGGAAGAGTATCAAACCTGATTAAAATGCAGATATCCTTGGAAGATGCAACACCGAAGAATATCACCTTGGTCAGATGAGCTTTTCAGAACCTGCCTAGAAATTGGTTTTTAAAAAAGAGGGAAATGGAGATGAACACCTGACTCCTAAGCTCTGCTGGGGAAAGGGAAGGAGAAAGGGAACCCATAAGTTTGACACACTGCATAAAAAATGAATTCTTGACTAGATAACCCTGGTGTTTTACCATTGTGAATGTTTTGTAATTACTGTCTCCCTATATTATATAAAGGAAGAAGAGAGATGATCTATTAACTTTCTAAAAGTAATTATTAGAATTTGATTTTTACTTTAGAATTAAAATAGTAATCACACTAATTGCCCTTATTATTACTAAAGATGTTATATCACAAAAACTAAAGTGAAGATCTGGTGTGTGAAATGCTGTGGAAGTCTTTTGTAATAAAACCATTTTCTTCTTTTTTATTTACTCCTAGATTCATAGGTCTGAAAAGATTTCTAACAGGTCACCTTGACCATGGACCAGCCAAACTAAATGTGGAGAGCTAGAAGATAATCATCCAACAAACCACCAAAGAGATTATTCTTTATAAATATAAAAGGAAATGATTCTGAATAAATCAATGATTTCTTTGTCTTAGTCACTTAAAGTTAGAATTGAGCCACATTTCTTTGTTTTAATTTCTTCCATAGAATTCTAAGACAACTCAATTTGACTTTCATTAATTCCTTATGGTTGTTTTATGGCAGTTGTAACAGAAAAGAACTTTTAACCAAACAGACTATATCATTTTAGGAAGAATCTTATGAATCACTAACCAAATATTTTATTTTCATACATAAATCTCCTCACTGCCCTAGAAAAAAAAAAAGAAAAAGATTTTTAAATCTAGATTTAACAAGTAATATTTTAATCAAACAGAAATTAGAATATGTGCAATGCTTTTGAGAGTAGAAATTAATTGTACCTCTAACTAAAGTCTACCTATAATCTTGAATTCCCTAACTGGAGGTTGCAAATTACAGTTAATATAAGTATAACCTTGTTCTGAAAATTTCCACGCAATATGGAGAAACTAATATTCATAAAACCTGAAAAAAGATGCGGCATTTTTACATGAATTATCTCAGGAAAACAGAATAGTTAATGAAGAAAGTTCTTTTTCAAATAATTCTTTTTAATAAATATAGAAAGACTGATGCCAATTGAACATAATCATTACACAATTCTTATTAAAACAATAGATACAGGAAATAATCACCAATTGCAGCTAAAACCTTTAGTGGAAAGGCTGATGGGCAACTTTACGCTACATTGATCAACCTGATACCATCTGAACCCACTGAGCAGTATCACCATCATGAAACTAGAGATGACCGGACATACGACTTACAGTGCAATGCAGTGGGAAGTACACAGCCACTGAAGACCTACTTTCAAATATATATATTTGGATCTTATCACACTTTGTATATACTTGAATCTTTAAAAATGTACAGGAAGCATAGCTTATAGAAGAACATATTTTGAAAAAATCACAAGGATTCAATCAGCAAAATTCAAAAATTATGGGAAATTCCTCAGGACACACACCGCAGTTTCTTCAACAAATAAATGAAGAAACATGTAAATTAAGAGATGTGAACTGAATGTATGACATGGAGTTCCTTGGATCCTGATTCAAATAAACCAACTCTAAAAAATCACTTGAGTCTGTCTAAGAAATTTTAGAATTGACTACATATTTTTTGATATCATGTCATTTTTCTTATTTTGTTCTAGTGCAGTAGTGATATTGTGATTATGCTTTTTAAAAAGTAGTTCTTTTTTATAACAATAACATGCATGAAATTATATATCTGGCATCTGCTTTATTTAAAAAACAGTGGGGATGGGCTGGAGGGAGTAGAGTGGGTAGAGATAAAGTAAGATTGATGATAGGTTGACACTTGTCCAAGTTTGGCAATGCGATCTCATCATTATCTCTTCTTGTGTGTATAACTGAAAATTTCCGTAATACAATTTTTAAAACAGAAACAGAGAATAGAGCTCCACTGACTTAACTGTGCTAGTCAGTTTACTCATGCAGTGAACACACATATCCCCTATGTATAACTAACTTTATTATAGCTTAAGTGTTTTCCACTGTTGATATTCTTGATAGCCATTAAATTAAAAGTTCATCCTTTTCTATAAGCTCAGAGTTACAAGCAAAAACATGCATGTATAAGGTTTCTTTTTTTCTTAACCATTTTTGGGGTTTGTTCTTAATTTTTTAATGCAAATTGCTTTGGACACCCCTTGGCATATAGCAAGCATTAAAAAAGCTATTTATAATATTGTAAATTGAGGTAGGTGTCTAACAACATGAGATGTTATTCCCTTCAGGGGAGTAGTGCGCAAAAAAAAAATTGAGAAAATAAAAAGGTGTTCAATTTTATTTTAGTTGGTTGTAATCTGAGGAGCATCTTTATGGATTTGCTTTATGTTGGAAAACTTGTAATTTGAGCAGCATCAGGCAGTTTCTCTTTAATATCCTCCTTCTGCCCGTCCATGTTTTGGAAACTTCTAACCTGTGGAAGCATAAACCAAGCCCACAGCTACAATTTTGTTTAAGTATTTGCCATGGAATTCATGAAGCCTTTAGCCATGGAAATAATAAACAGCCTGTGAGGTGGGTCAGTAAGACTGAGAAGGGCTCTGCCACAGCCCCTTCTTTACTCCAGCTCATGCTTGACATGCCAGTGTTGTATTTTAGGTAGTTAACTGTGGCTAAAGTGCAATCCCTGCCTGGCAGGTGCCCTAAGCCATTACTCATCCAGTTACCTACTAACTATGAATGTGTCTTATATCCTTAACTGGGAGACAGCTTTGAGCAGGAAAGAGGAAAGAATATGAAAAGCACAGAGTGCCTGAGTGGGGATAAAGCAAGGGCTGCTGAGAAAGAGGACTCCAGAGAAAACTTCATGTAATTCAGTTTGGCCTCAGACCAATTCAGGGTTCAAGGAAACCATTTTTCTGTATTGTCAGCAACCAATCTGGAAATTTCCCAATAAACCAACTTCCTGCCCCTGTGTATTTCCTGCATAGTAGTTAAAATCCCATTACCTTATGCAACATGTATATGTCACGTCCTCTGGCAGCTGGATGTGCTCAATGCAAAGCCAGGCCTGACCTAAATAACCCAAACCTCTTTGCAAATACATTTTTATGCGGATTAGAAAAATTCTTCGGATTTATAGGTCACCGATAGAAATATGTTTTCATGAAGGATCCCACTTTAATCTAAGCCTAGTTTAAACAAAGGTTTCTTCTTCTGAAAATTTAATTTTCACATCCCTGTCTACAGGAATGTCACAACACATTTCCTATGCATCAGCATAAACAGAGAAATGGTAGCAGGGTAATACACACTTAGATTTGTACATGACAGTTTAAAAAAAAGTGATCTGACAGGAAGCCCACTAAAATATTCATATTCAACACTACAGAGCTAAGGAAACGTAAAGTTTACAAAGTAAATTTGACTTACTTTGTTTTTTTTGGTTTTGCATTCTCCAAATTAGAAACTTCCTGTAAAATAAAATAAGATAAAATAAAACAAAACTACTCTAAGAAATCAGAAAGAGAATTCAAGTATAGTTCGACTTTGATTATACTTTGAGTATAAGCCAAGTTTAGTTTATTTTGCCTTTTTCCTAGAAAAAGGAGTTATGTATTCTACCTTATATTTTAATAATATGTCATAGACTCTTGTCTTGAGTTTTTATTTTTTTTCTTTTGTCTTTGTAACTTCTAGAAAGATAGGATGCTTCCTTTATTAACTAGAGCTTACACCTTATTTTAATAAAAACAGGTCTTTTAAATAAAAATATGCAATTAAATCCTCATAACCTCAACCTCTCACACCATATCAACCCACCAAATCCAAGGGAAGAGATACATACCAGGGTATGTTGATTATATAGTACCTTCTTTTGAGAAAGATGGAAAGTAGTCTATCACGATACCCTGAGGGTGTTGAAACACATCTCTGATTCATCTGACCTTTTTCTTCAGAGCAACTGACTGTTGTGTAAAATCCCTTACACTTTTGGGGAAAGATTATGTCACCATATCTTTCACCATCCTTGAAGGAACTTAAACAGCCACCAGGTACCTTTAAGAACCCTTTAGAGTCTCTATCATTCATCCACTCCTTGATTTAGAAAACATTTACTGAACACTCAACATCTACTACATGATAAGCAACAGATCATGTTCTGGAGAGGTTTGTTTGTTTGGCATGGTAGAAATTTATGTGTGAAATAAATTTGTGACCAATATTTCACTTAGGGGAAAAAACACAAACGCTAAGGCTAGGAAAAATGAGTAAAAATCAGAAAAAGGAAAGTTGGTTCTATTATTCAAATGGTTAATAATATCAGACTGAGCACAGTCAAATCAAATCAGAAAAAGGAAAGTTGGTTCTATTATTCAAATGGTGAATAGTATCAGTCTAAGCAGAGTCAAATCCATGATAACCTTTCCTATACAGAGTGATTGAGGGGGCCATTTCTCTAATCCCTGTTTTGTTTGTATCAAGATTTAACTGTCAGAGGGCAATTTAAATTTTCTATTTTCGCAGTTATTGAACAGAGCTTCAATGAAACACTTCATGCCAAAACAATCAGCTCCTGAACTTAAGAAACAAGTTTTGCCACGTTTGAAATGCCTGTGGATCAACCAGAGGACGCTGCTAGCAGAGATGTAAGGGGGGAAGCCCCTACATGAGTTATCAACAGGCCTTTCAGGAGTTAATGGCCAGACTGACCACTCCTTCCATTCTCTGTTTTGACATCATGTGTTCTAAGAGTACCCAATCTCTATTTGAAGTCTTTTAATGAAATTATTTAGGTCTTGGGCCAGATGTTTCTAAACCTTAGACCAGAAGCTAATTATGTTCCTTTCACCACAATCAGCAGCCACATACATTTAACCAGCTTTGTGACAGATGTCAGGAAAGAAGATAGCCATCCATCCTTATAGTAAAGTTTCCCTGTCATAAATACTTGGAACTTACTAGGAAGGAGCAAGCTCCATGTTCACACAATCTATGCAGTCTGGGCCAACTATGTCTCAATAGTCAGAATCCATTGTCCTGAGTCTCATTAATTTGTCATTCAGGTTTAGATAGATCTCACGGGATTACAAATCTTTCACTCTTCAAAATAGACACTACATTTTGTGAGACTAGAAGGAAAAGATGTCTAGTCTAGAGTTATCCAGTACAAAAGGTAGATTTGCAATAAGGAAGATGGGAAAGATTAGATACCTTTTGTATTTTTAATCATTCAAATCACAGTACTTTTGAATCAATTTTTATATCAGCATTTCATTGTCTTTGCTATCAAAGAAATTAATTTCAAATGTCTCACAAAATTTATGTGCAATGGAACGCCACTGTTTGAATCAGGGAACAGAGAGTATTATTCAAGCATGGTCTCCTGTTTCACCTGAGTGAAGCCTTTGTCAATATGTAAAATCAGCTGCCGGACCCACAGGAAGTTGGTTAAATTCTTGTGATTGCTGCTTATGGTGAAAGGCACACAGTTAGCTTCTGGGTTGAGGTTTGGACACATCTGAACCAAAACCGAAAAAATTTCATAAGACTATGGATAGAGATTGGTTATTTTTAGAATATACATTGTCATAACATCCTCTAGGGACTATCCACTTTGCTCTGTTTTACTGGAATTGGAGTCATCTAAATTTTGCCTATAATGAATCAGTTTAGGTTTGGGGATCTTTTGTTAATGAACCTTCTTGTAATGAATACTTTAGAAAAAATGTTAAGCTAAAACTTCTTTTTAATCTCTATTAAGATGAAAGAGTTAATGTAGTTCTCCTTAGGCAATCTGCTTCCTACAAGGATAGGGAGAGCCAAGCACATTAAATGCGGGTCTGAAGTGTGATTATACGAGGAAAAAGGATTATTTAAACAGGCCAACATCTACTTAGTTAGAATAATAGGTCTGTTACCAGGGTGTTGCCTAGTTGTAGGTTACTACTAAACTGGTTAAGCTATTTTCAGTATTGCTTGTACGAGACTCAAAGCAGCTGTGGAAAATGAAAACTGCTTTCAATTTTGACTGCTGCTTACATAAGCAGACTGTCATGTACGTTGGAGTTCAGACCCTGGATTCTTTATTCCTAGAGGGGCAAGTCAAAGAAAGACTACACATAGCTTTATTTTTAGAACTACAGCTGTGTGTGTGCATGTGTGTGTGTGCTCATGTGTGTTATACTCAGAACTCCAAAAGAAAGACACCATTTCAGAGAGTTAATGAAATAATTCTGTCTAGTACATTAATTTGACATGTGCCATAAATACCAGGCAAAATTTACTCCCGTTAGCCTTCATTTCATTATCCCCTAAGTCAAGCACTAATCATTGGTCTTACCTTTCATTCACTAGGGAGTTTGTGTCTTAATTTAATTTTTACCCCTGGCAATTGTTGGGAAAATAAAAAAATGAAATGTAGGGAAAGTATTATAAATGGACCAACAGAAAGTAAGGAATATGTCCAACATGTGTTATTTTTAATGTAAATAGGGTAGACTCCAGGAGTAAAACATTTCCATATAACTATGAAATTAGGTCAAATTTTTAAAAAATAGAAATGGAGAAAGAGGAGATGTGCCTTAAAAGAAGAGATAAATTTTATATATCAGATGTCATATTTCTGTTCTCACGCAGTGGTTACAGATGACTGTCATTTGAGGTTGAGTCTAATATGTGTCCGTTTCTTGCATGATTGGTTTTTAAATCTTACTTTCAAATCACAAAGTCAAAAGGAAAAATGAAGTGAGTATGTCAGGAGCTGTTTTTGCCTAACTAATGGAAATGTGAAAGGTATTTCTTCACCAGAGAAAATTGATTGGCAGTAATTGACTGTGTAAATACCATAGTGAATTTTTAAGACTAAAGAGCTGATGTGATCTGATTTTTGATTTGCAAACGAATACGTTGAGGCTCAAAATGGTAAATTGACTTATCCAGGGTCATGCCTACAGTGCTTTACTTTGATTAAATGTTGGTTGCTTTTTGTAAAATTCTAATATATTTCCTTGGAATTGTACAATTCTTTCCTTCTTTCCTACATTCACATTTCAGTCAATAAGCACTTATTGAGCACCTACTATGTACCAGACACTATTGTAGGGGAGAAAATATTTCTTTCCTCACCCATCATAAGGTTCATGGCTGATACTCTTATGACAAAAGACAGATTAACAAGAGAAAAGATATACATTTATTTAATAAAAGCTTTATATGGTACAAGAGCCTTCAGAAAGTAAGAACCAAACAAAGACCCAGGGAAAACTGTGTATTTTAATGGACAGTTGTGCAGAAGTATGATTAGAGGACAAAAGGGTATGTAATGATAATACACTGGAGGGACTTAGCAAGCCTGTGCATTCAGATTCTTTTGGGCCTCTCTGTATGACACTCCTTCCCTCTGAGTATACAGTGGAATACCTGTCACCTGAGGGTCTTTAGGAAGGGAGGGAAGGGGAAATTCAGAGAGTGACCTTCCTAGGTCTTATGGCAGGCTTCAGGGAAAAGGGGGTGAGAAGAATTCTAATTTCTATGTCCTGCTTCAGAGGAGAAAGGGGCAAGGGGAATTTCAGTTTCTATGGTCCACTTTAGGAGAGAGGGGGCTGCTTCTGTGGTTTTCTTAATTGTCTTCAGCTTAAGATACTCAGTATGCCAGGGTGCCGTATTTCGAGGTAGCATTTCCTGTACCCAATCACTGCTTTAGATGCAAAGGATTATAACTGAAGTTGTCTTTCTCTCAATTACTTATCTCCAATGACTATTGATCTTAGGAACTATTGGATTCCGTTTTCTTAACGTTGAAGATTAAATGAACTAATGTCTATAAAATCCTTACATGATGCTAAGTAGATTGAAGATACTTATAGATGAAGTTATTTCTCATTAAGTTATTTCTCACTAATACTTACACAGAATGCTGATATTGAGGAAAGAGTTGAACATAAATACATACATATATATATACATACATTTAACTTCCCATTAAAGTAAGCTAATTCAATTTTGTTTTGTTCAATTCATTATCTTGCAAGAATAAGATCATTCACTTGCATAACTAAAATGGTTTTATTAATATTAAAATACAGCAATTTTAATCAAACATGTCCTCTAATTACACTTCTGCACATTCAAACTGAATGAGTGTGTTTCTAGATGTTTCTTAGTTTCCTGTGTTTCAGCAAAGTTCCTGCAAGATGTTTGAAAAAGGCATGGCAGTTGATAGAAGTTTCTTTCTTTAAATTCTAATAGACATCTGGCAAAGAGGATGACTGTGATGCTTCAAGGTTGACAATGTAGACTAATTTTGTAGTACACCTAAAGCCACCAGGGAGATGAAAAAATTTATATCCAGCTGTCAGCTCTGTTCTCAAAACAAGGAAGAGATTAATGTGATGGGATAACAAATAATCATGAATGTAAAGGATTCCTACCACCCGTGAGCTCCTCTGCCTTGCCTATACACCTGATGCAAATATGTGGAGAAAATCCCACAATGGAAAAGCCTTTTAAGTTATGTAACAGATCACATGGCAAAAGGAAATGTTGGTAAATGTACCTAATCTGAGCCCAGTTGGTTCAAGCAAGTTGCTAATGACAAGGTTTAAATTCCTTTTCTAATTTCTTGATTTTACACCTTCACAGAATAACAGTGGAACACTCATACAGTATTAAGCATAGTTCTAAAGGCTTTACATGTGGTATTTCATTTAATCCTCACAACATTCCTATCAAGTTGATATAATTGTGCTCAATTTATAGACAATTAAATTGAGGCACAGAGCAGTCAACCTTCTTGCTTAAGCTGGCGTAACTAGTAAGTGATACAACTTGAATTTTATGTGTGATGTCTTCACTACTACATGATACTACTTCTATGCTTGACTGCATAGATACAGAATCCACCTGTCATCTAGATCAGAGATTTCACAAATAAGCATTATTGGCCAGAAGAAAGATCAGCTACAAAATTGCAGAGGAAATGTGTTATAATATCCTATGTCACTACTAAATAAAAAACTCAGAAAGAACACCCTTCTCAGAGCACTAATACTAATAATTTAGTACTATTTGAAGACAACTGTGTAGACAGCATATTGATGTGTTTTAAAGGCATTAATCATTTTGTGGAAGCCATAATCATCATCAAAGAATGACCAGTAATTTGTGACAAATCATTTAATTAAAAGTGGGAACTTCAGGAATCAATGAATTTAGATGACACTCTGCACATTAGAGACCCCCAAGTATATTACTGTAATAATATTATGGTTCTCAGGGAAAACAGATTTCATTCCCCCATGAGAATGACATGAAGAAGAAAAAGCAATGGTCATCTCACCCTGTTGGAAAAAGTAGACTTTCTTGTCAGCCTGTCCAGCTCCTTTCTTGGAGTAACAACCCTACGCAACAATGAATTTTGGTTTCCCTAAGTGGGTGATGTACAGCATCCGCACATGGCCTCTCATCTCAGGGCAGATCATACAGCTTGCAGTTCCTGGAGAATGCACAGGGACAATATCTAACCCATCATGGACAGAGCTTGTAAATTGCATATGAACTTTGCCATTTGTCTACTTGTGTGCCAAGTGAGCTTTCTATCAATCCTGAAGTAACAAACTCTTCCCACGGCACTATAAATTTCTGGGTTGGCAAAACGGAAATGGGATAGTTATTTACATGATAAAAGATTTTTCGTTTTCAAAAAGATTTCCCTCTGGATTTCTTGAAACAGAGAGCTCCCTTAAGTATCTGTAAACACGTTGTGATTTATGAAATTATATTTATACAAGGTTTTAGAAAAGGAAATGAACAATTAATGTTTATTAAGTGTCATATTTCCTGCCACTTGTATTATTATGTTTTCTAATCCTCACAGCCACAAGTGAAACAAGAACAAGACAAACCTGCAAGAACTGTGATAGGAAATCAGATGGGTAAAAATATCAAATACCAACCTTAAAATGGAAAAGCACTGAACCAGTATGGCAGAACCTGGCTTGCTCTCACAAGGGTACTACTAAACTGGGCAAGATCCAAGGACTCTCTCAGAGCCTTGGTCCAGTGTCCACATCTGTGGAATGAAGGTTGGTAAACAAGAACTTTAAAATGCCTTCCAGTAAAAACAATCCATGGTTCCTGATCTATAGTATTTCAATCCGAAGTCAGTAGTGATGACAAAACCTTTTAAGGGAAAATTAAACTGGGAATGGGCTTTTGCTTTACAACTTTTTTTTTTTTTTTTGCCCATCAATACACGAGTGGATTAATAAAATGTGATATATGTATACCATGGAGTACTATTCAGCTGTAAGAAACAATGGTGATATAGCACCTCTTGTATTTTCCTGGATAGAGCTGGAACCCATTCTACTAAGTGAA
>CAUYRT010085518.1:0-45360 GCA_963574885.1 Lepilemur ruficaudatus | reverse complement strand
CCTTGCATTCTGGGAGGCCGAGGCGGGCAGATCGCTCAAGGTCAGGAGTTCGAAACCAGCCTGAGCAAGAGAGAGACCCTGTCTCTACTATAAACAGAAAGAAATTAATTGGCCAACTAAAAATATATACAAAAAATTAGCCGGGCATGGTGGCGCATGCCTGTAGTTCCAGCCACTTGGGAGGCTGAGGCAGAAGGATTGCTTGAGCCCAGGAGTTTGAGGTTGCTGTGAGCTAGGCTGACGCCATGGCACTCACTCTAGCCCGGGCAACAGAGTGAGACTCTGTCTCAAAAAAAAAAAAAAAAGAGAGAGGTTCTTGATCTTTTAACCAATTTATAAGTAATATTTCTATACAGCAAGTCATCATATTTGATATACTTACATTTTACAATTATTTTTATTCAAGGAAAGAGATTTTAGAAAATTATATCACTCACAGCTAAGCATTTTAAGATTACTTCAGTGCAATTAACATATATATGTTCTTAGGTTTCTACAGTTACAATTATAGGGGCCATGCTCTGTGGCATTACCTGTGGGTTCTTGACCACTATTTGTCTATATATTAGAGTGGCACCAATATTCTTTTTTGAGAACACATACTTGTCCCCACATCCTCACAGAGAAGAAATGGACCACCCTTAAGGCATATCAAAAGATAGCCAAACAAGAATGTAATTTCCCCCCAGTTTGGCTGACTTCAAAGTCTTATTACTCCTCACCTAACCAACAACACAGAATAGCAGCATTCCTGATGTCTATTAGGAAATATTACTTCAAAGTCAATGCAACCCAATTTTAATAATCATCAATGGCTCAGATGTGAAAAACAATATTTATGGAGATTTTCCTGAAAGAGAAGTAATCCATCTATTTCTAAAATATCCTAAAATCTACGCTTGGATTAAGTCAGATCACCAGAAAGCTATATGCCACACCAGCACCCTAGGAGAATTACTCTTCCTTAACGTCCCTTTAGCATTACGCTATATTGAAAGAGCCCTATGAAATCCATTGCTGAATTCACTGCTGGTATATTGTTGAGGATATCACTCATCACACTGTAAAGTATCTTCTTTTCTTTTTGAGGCAGGTGCGGGGTGGGGGGCAGTCAATAGGTCCCAGTATCGGCTTGATTAATTGTTCTTCTCCAGCAGAAATAAGGGTAGTTTGCAAACAATGAATAATGAAATACCTGTGCTGCCATGAGAAATTATAGCTTAGGTGCTTATATTAGTAAATAAGAAAGGTTTAAAATTAATTATCTAAGTTTCTACTTTAAGAAGCCAAAAAAAGAAGAGTAAGTTAAACCCAAAGTAAAGAGAATATAAGGGGAAAAAATGAGCAAAAATCAATCAATTCTTTAAACAATAGAGTAAATTAGCTAAAAGTTGGTTTCTTGAAAATATTAACAAAATTGAGAAGTTCCTGGTAAGAATGATTAAGAAAAAAAGAGAAGAGACACAAATTACCAATATGAGATGCAAAGGAGGGAATATCACTACATATCCCATAGACATTAACAGATAGTAAGAGAATACCATGAACAACTCTATGCCAATAAATTTGATAACTTAGATGAAATGGAAAAACTCTTTGAAACAACTTATCAAAACAGACACAAAAAGAAATAGAAAAGATGAATAGTTCTCCATCTGTTAAAGAGACTGAATTTGTCATCAAAAAGCTTTCCATATAGAAAACTCCTGGTACAGATGATACCTATAAAACACTTTTTAAAGAATCAATATTAGACATGTTCTTTTAGAAACAGAGGAAAGAAAAAAATTTTTAAAGGAACTATTTCGTGATTCATTTGATGAACCAGAATAATTCTCATACTAAAATCTGAAAACATATTACAAGAAACAAAAGTTACAAGCTAATATCCTTCATAAACAGATATGAAAATATCATTAATAAAATATTAGTAAGTTAAATACAGCAATATACAAAAATTGTAATGTATCTTGACAAAGTGGTATCTATTTCAGGAAAATAAGATTGGTTTAATATTTGAAAATCAATGTAAATTTACCATATTTGTAGGATAAAACAGAAATGAAAAATCATATAATAATGTCAATAGTTTCAGAAAAGGGAATTTGCTAAACACACACACACACATAAACTTACAACTAACATCATCACAAAATATAAAATAGTAAACTCTTTCCTGTAAGATCAGAAACAAAACAAGGATGATAATTCTCACCTCTTCTACTCAGGCCTATCTTGAAATTCCTGGCCAGTGCAATAAAGCAAGAAAAATAAACAATAAAAGACATAAAGATCAGAAAAAATAAGTAAAACTGCCAGTATTTACAAATAATAAGATTGTCTACAAGGAAAATCCTGGGGAATCCACAAAGTAATTACTAGAACTGAATAACTTGCCCAAAGTTACATCATTAATAAAACTGAAACTGGGATCTGAACCTTTACAGTCTAACTTCCAAACAGTTAACTTCCACACTATATTCTCTCTCTACTTAGGGATGACCATGAAACTATACTTGCAATAGCCCACAAACCCCAACACAGCCATGACTATAGGTATTCTCAGCCTCATTTGAAGATCTGCAATCAGAGGTTCAGAAAGATTAATAAGTTGGCCAAGATCACATAGTGAGGGGATGGAGGTGACAGAATTTGAATCCAGGTCTGGCTGATCTTAAAACAAAGCTGATTTGAATACATCATGTTTTCCAGACTGGAAACAGGAAACAGTGAGGAGATCCAGATGATAAGGGGCTGAAAGGTACTGCTGGTGGAACTGCAAATTAGTACAACCTCTATGGAAAACAGTATGGTGATTTCTTTTTCTTTTCTTTTTTCTTTTTTTTTATTATTTTTTTTAATATGAAAGGAGAGGAGTAAGGAGGGGGGTTCAGTTTTCTTTCTTTTTCTTTTTTTTTTTTTTTTTTTTGAGACAGAGTCTCACTCTGTCACCCCAAGAAGAGTGCAATGGCATCATGAAAATTCACTGTAACCTCCAACTGCTGGGCTCAAGTGATCCTCTTGCCTCGGCCTCCCAAGTAGCTGAGACTAGAGGTATGTGCCACAATGCCTGGCTAATTTTTCTATTTTTAGTAGAGACAAAGTCCCACTTCTGCTCAGGCTGGTACTGAACTCCTGAGCTCAAGCAATCTTCCTGTCTCGGCCTCCCAGAGTGCTAGGATTACAGGTATGAGCCACTGTGCCTGGCCTGAAGATTTCTTAAAGAACTAAAAGTAAACCTACCCTTTGATCCAGTAATCCCACTACTGGGTATTTACCCAAAGGAAAAGAACTCATTTTATCAAAAAGATACCTGCACTCGAATGTTTATTGCAGCACAATTTAAGATTGCAAAGATGTGGAATCAACCCAAGTGCCCATCAATTCATGAGTGGATTACAAAATGTGATATATGTATGCTATGGAGTACTACTCAGCCATAAAGAAGGGTGAATTAAGGCCTTTTGCAACAATTTGCATGGAACTGGAAACCATTATCCTAAGTGAAATATCTAAAGAATGGAAAAACAAACACCACATGTACTTGCTTTTAAATTGGAACTAACCAATGAGCACACATGTGCACAGAGGGAAGTAAAACTCAGTAGAAATCAAGCAGAGGGGAAAGGGGATGACAAGATGGTTGAAAAACTACTAATGGGTACAGTGAACACTATCTGGGTGATGGGCACACTTATAGCCCTCACTCAAGCATAACAAAAGCAATCCATGTAACCAAAAACATTTGTACCCCCATAATATTTTGAAATAATGAAAAATAAATTAAAAATGTAAAAAAGGCCCTGAAGCAAAGCAGTAGAATCGACAGGACAAGAGAAGAATTGGTGACTGGTTAGATGTGAAATAGGACATAGGAAAGGGAGAACACAGGTAGCTTCAAGGTTTTGAGAATGTGAAAATCATAATGTCATTAATAAATGTTTTTCCTAAAAATAGGAAAGAAAGAAAGAAAGAAAGAAAGAAAGAAAGAAAGAAAGAAAGAAAGAAAGAAAGAGAAACTTATGGGGAGGTGGGTTAAAAATAATTAAGTTGGGGGCAGGGAAAAAGAAAAATGATTAAGTCAACATTAGACAAGTATCTGTTTGTTAGGTTAGAGATAGTTTTGATAGCTAGAAAGCCTAATAAAGGGTGGTTTACAGAAACAAACAAAAAATCTGAAGGTAGGCAACTATTTGCTTATGTTCACCAGTGAACAAAGTCAGAACCGGGGTCTCTGTGTTTCTTGGATCTCACTTCTGGGATTACAAAATGGTTGCCACAGGTGCAGCCCTCAGGCAGTAATTCCAGGCAGAAAGAAGAGAGGAAGGAAATACCAAATACATCTGTGTGTCTTCCATCAGTAAAGAAAAGCCTTCCTGGAAGCCTCCCCTAGACTTCTGCCATGTTTCTTTGGCCAGAACAGTGTCACATGAACACCTAGCCTCAAGGGAGATTGGGAAAATCAGTATTTTGTTTTTCCAGCCTCTATAGCAGAGATAGGTGAAGGAAAATTTTGTCTGCCACAAAATTTTAACAGGATACTCACGTGGAAATATGCAGTGGAGAAAAAACAATGCATCTGGCCTAGAAGATAAGCCAAGGAAACAGAGTTTAAGTAATCTGTATAGTTAAAGCAAAGGAAACGGATGAGTGCTCCAACAAAGAGCAGACAGACAGTAGCGGCAGCATTCTGTTTTCCTTTTCAGGCAGGGGAGCAAGCAGGTGCACAGGGATGCAGCTGAGTCAACACGGCTGAGGACGGTTCCGCCTCCGCTCTAGTCAGCCAGATTGTTTTCTTTCAAACGTTCGACTGGATCTTTCTCTGTCAGCCTTCCCACCCAGTTATTTCCATCCTCTTTCTCTTTCCTCAGGCTCTCAGTACTCCTAAGGTGGTCTCTCCTCTCTCCCTCCCTCACTTGTGAGCTGAAAGTACTGGAGGGAAAACTCACCCTTCACTGCCACGGTTTGGGACGCATGCAGGTGGATTTAAATCTGACCGAAGAAAAACAAGCTGCCTATGGAAGGGCTATGAACGCTTATAAACTCATGGGAAATTCCAACAAAAAGGATCTGCCGGTCCCACCCTCATTGCAGGAGCCAGAGATCCATTTGGGAGAACACCAGCTAAGACGAGGAGGCTGAGTTTGCTTTGCTGAGCGTACTTTTCCTCTGAAGTCTCCTCCATGCTCCCAGGCTGTGTGCGGGAGACCAGGGCACAGGGCCAAGGGTCTGTGGGACCCGCCCCTTTCTCACAGACCCGCTGGTCTCGGGCACACCAATCCCGCATGTGCCTCCAGTCTGAAGGAGACGGTCTAGGTCTGGCTAAATTTTCCTTTCCAAAAATCCTAGGGCAAGTAGAATCAGCACCACAGAATTTAAGCCTGATTACGTATTAGGTTGTGCTATCCTCTACTTGCTCCGCATATGTATACGTCACGTGCTCCCATGTGTTTGGGGCCACAAGAGATGTCCTGAAAGAAACTGCAGACAGATAATTGCCAAGCATTAAACTTTAAAAACAGTATATTGCTAACATCATAAAAAGAGACCACTTGACATTATATGTCTTGTGATGGAACTATTATATATAACACTTTTGTGAGGTGTCTTGCCAAAAGATCAAATCTGAATCCGATCAAGCTCTACACCCCAATACCAACCTACAGGAAATACAGGGGGCAAAGAGACATATTAAAAACCCCATAGAGGTACAGTGAAAATTCAGACTGCAAAATATATACCAGTTTCTTCAACAAATGTATTACGAGGAAGAAAAAGACAGACTGAAAGGGAGAACCCAGACCTAGAGACATATCAACTAAATACAACTTATTTGGATCCTGATACAAACAAATCACAAAAAAGAAAGTTATGAGATAAATGGGGACATTTAAAATTGATTGAATATTTGATTGTATTAGGGAACTAATGTCAAATTGTTTAATGTGTGATAACGGTATTGTTTTCTTTACAAAAAGTCCTTACCTTTTAGAAATACATACTGAAATTTTTACAAACGAAACAATACGATGTGTGGTATTTACTTCAAAATAATTCTGGGAGCAGTGGGGGTGAGCGGGGTGTAAATAAAACACGACCGGCTGTGAGTTGATGATTGTTGGAGCAGGGGAGGGGGTGGCACAAGAGAATCATACTGTCTGTCTTCTTTTTGTATGATTTTGACTTTTTCTGTAATAAAAAAGGGTTTTTAAAAAAAGAATAGAATAGAGCTATGCAATGTCATTTTTCAAAAGTATTCATGTTAGCAGGAAAACACAGGAGGAGCAGCAGAGGCAGATGTTGACAGTGCCCAATCCGAGCCTTTCCCCAGCAACGGGGCCGGTGCGAGGCCCTGCCTACACTCCATCCCCGAGGAGCGTACATGAATAAAACGTGGGGGCTAAACCAAGTGACGTGAAAAGAGAAGCAAGCAGGCACCTACGATGGAGTCAGACTTGTGCTGTTAGTGTTGGGCAGAGTGTGCCATGGGGGCATTTGTGAAGGCCAGCTAACTGCAGGAGGTGGCAGCCGGGCTGGCTGCAGGATTCCCAGAACCACCTTCTGATTATAAGTCAATTCCTGGGCTTTGTCACTCTAGGAAGAGAATGTACTCTTGTACAGGCCAGAAGATGTAAATGTCCTGACCCCCTGGCAGCTTGGCTTCTCATTGTAAATGCGCAAAATGGACTTCTGAGAATAATTGGATTTCCCATACAGCTTACTCAGAGAAAGGACACATTAGCCAAAGGAGTGTCCACTTCTCTGATGTGACAGATCTTATTGTCAAATTAATAAACAGTCTTTCTGAGTTTTACAGTCCCTGAGAGTCTGGTGCCTGTGTATCTGTCCCTGGAAGATGTATTAATTCTTGATGTGCTGACAACTCAAGATTCCAGGATTGCAAGACCAGCCCTGAGCCCCGGAGAATTTACCAGGGTAATGTCATCCCGTGGGACCTGCCTGGTAGACACCAGCCTCCAGCAAGGACACCCTTCTGCTCTGTGTGCTTCTTTGATCCTCTGTATTCCTCAAGGGTGGAACCATGTCTGATGCTTCTTTGATATCTGAGTCATCTTCTCTCACCATGTGTGCTACAAAGCATTTGGGTTTTTAACAAATTTGTTCCTTGATTTCTTTCACTCTCATTCAACCACACCAAAATCGCTAACATTAACGTCTATTTGGGGGCAAGTTAGATGCAGAGAAACTGTCTATGAGGTATTTATAAAATGAAACATGAATACTTTAAAAAATTCCTCAGCTGATTTTCAAAGATCACCACCTTTTCTACACAGGCCTACCACGTTAACTTCATCTTCTGCTTTGGCCTGTGACAGCCAGTGTTCTTCAAATAAGCCAATCAACTGAGGACCTCCCTCCAACCTACACTTCTAATTAAAGAACAAGAAACCAAGTGCTGCGAACTCCTTTACAAATGAAGACCGTTTCTTTCATCTCTAGTGGTTTCACTGTCAATCACTTAGATTCTTTCATCTGTAACAAAAGATGGTAAATTTTCTCTGTAAAGGTGCACATGATAAATATTTTTTAGCCCTGTGAGCCACACACTGTCCCTTGCAGCTTCTCAACTCCACCACGGTAGCGGGAAAGCAGCTGCAGACAATATGTAGCCAAATGAGCATGTCTGTTCCAATAAAACTTTGTTCACGGACATTGAAATTTGACTTTCATACAAATTTTATGGGTCATGAAATAGCACTCTTCTTTTGATTTATGTCAAACCATTCAGGAATGTAAAAATCATTCTTAGCTCGGGAGACATACACAGGCAACCTGCCAGATCTGGCCCATGGGCCACAGTTTGCCAACTCCTGCTCCATGGTGATGCATATCAGCAATGATTCATTATACATATGTGACTATGTGTGGTCACATATAATATGTGTGGTCCCTTCATAATATTCCCTTACCAACCACGAGAACTATGACCTATAAATGGCTCTTAAGTTCACAGGTGGCAAATTCAAAACTTTATGGGAAAAATATTTTTACCAAAATTAAATAATGGCCAGGACACTAAGAAAAAAAATGCTGCTTTACATAACTTAAATCCCAAATAGTGGAAACTATGTAATTCATTCCTAGTTACCATTCCTGCTCAGAAAAAACTGTAAGATCCATGAGACAGTGGTAGGCTTATTTCGCTTTAACAATATGTCTGTTGAGACTTTTTTCAGTGTTGGTTTATCCATCCAAACATTCAATGCCTTTCTGATACTGAGTTTAAAATTAGTATTTGTAGACTCTCATCTCCTTGATCACACCATAATCCAAGACCCTGAAGGCTTGGTACATAAAAAGCTTTACATTTTCTTTCTTTAACCTAATCCACGTATCTATAAAATTTCCAACCCCCTCCCCCATATACAAGTTTATACAGTATTGTCCTTTCTATGATAAATGTCTAGGCACACCTAACAAACACTTCTAAGGCTCTATTTTCTTTGTCTTTGCTTTTTTTGCTGTTGTTTATTTATTTCACTTCGACTTCAATTGCATACTTCTTTACTCCTGCAAACTTTCTCTTCTAACTCCTCTTTTTATTTCCATTCCCTGGGACCCTCTCTTCCTAGCCATTCACAACAGTTGTCACAAATGATGCATATATTTGAACTAAATTTCCCAGTTATGTTATGTTCCCAGTTAAAAGGTCCAGCATCACATTCCCAAATTAACCCATAGAGGTTCATTGTACCATTCCTTCCTTTTTGTACGTCCATAATAAAAAGTTTTATAAAAACAGAGCATACATTCCTATATTCTAGATTTGGTCACAAGAAGAACTCACAGTTGGGAAATCAGCATATTCATGTGCCATATCTCTACATCTTTGCTCAAGTTGCTCCCTCTGCCTGGTAAAATTTCCCTCAGTCTCTGAGGTCCATGCAGAGGTCTCTGAGGTCTGTGTGAAGCATCTCTGACAGACCTCACAACTCTCCCCTCTGCACTTCCAAATTATACAACTCCATTAAAGCACTTACCACTACATTGTGGTTAGTTGTTTATGTAGCAGTCCACCACCAACAACAACCCCCCAAGCCAATAAGCAACTCTCACTTTCTGTTGCATCCCCAATGCCCTAGCACCGTGCCTGGAATAGGGAATCAAGACAGCATTTCTCAGGAATATTGAGGGCAGTATACACACATAGGAGGGATTCCAGGGGGCTTCCCTAGCCAACTTCCATCAGTACTCTTAAAAAATAAACAGATGGACCAGGTGTGGTGGCTCATGCCTATAATCTCAGCACTTTGGGAGGCCAAGGCTGGAGGATTGCTTCAGGCCAAGAGCTTGAGAGCAGCCTGGGCAACACAGCAAGAACTCCCCTCATTTCTACAAAAAAATTTAAAAATTAGCTGGGCAAGGAGGGATGTGCCTGTAGTCCTAGCTACTTGGGAAGCTGAGGCAGGAGGATCCCTTGAGTCCAGGAGTTTGAGGTTACAGTGAGCTATGATCGTGCCACTGCACTCCAGCTTGGGTGATAGAGCAAGACCCTGTCTCTAAAAATTAAAATAATAATAATAAATTAAAAAATAAACAATCTAAGTAAAAATGCAACTTCAAAACAAGTCCTCCAAAGCCCTCTTAAAGTGTGAGTGTAGCTTCTAAACTGTTCTTCATAGGAATGAATTCTGGCATCAACACTGCTAAACATGCAAGGTTCTCTTACCTCCACAAAATAAAATGTCTACATGGCACCTCACAATTTTCAAACCACTTGCACCTTTTTTTCTTCTTCCATTTGTCCACTCATCCCTCATTTTTCAGACACTCAAGGAAGTAAAAGTGACATGTCCAATATCAAAACTGGTATTTGATACCAGGCGCGGTGGCTCACGCCTGTAATCCTAGCACTCTGGGAGGCCAAGGCGGGTGGATAGCTCCAGGTCAGGAGTTCCAAACCAGCCTGAGCAAGAGCGAGACCTCGTCTCTACTATAAAATAGAAAGAAATTAATTGGTCAACTAAAAGTATATAGAAAAAATTAGCCGGGCACGGTGGAGCATGCCTGTAGTCCCAGCTACTTGGGAAGCGGAGGCAGAAGGATTACTTGAGCCCAGGAGTTTGAGGTTGCTGTGAGCTAGGCTGATGCCACAGAACTCTACAGCCCCGGCAAGAGAGTGAGACTCTGTCTCAAAAAAGAAAAAAACTGATAACAGCTCTGGGCCTAAAAACCCTTAACTTATTGATCTATCCACTCACTTGCATTCTTCTGATGCTAGGCTCAGCATTTGTGGGGGGTTGGTATTGTCTTCTTCCTAGTAAATTTTTTCCCCATTAAGAATGGTGGCATTAAATAGTGGCACCATGCTCTAAAAATCTATTTCAAATAAAATCATTTGGACAGATACACATTATGGAAAGAGAAAGTCAACTATGTCCCACTCTATGATTTTGCTGTATTTCCCCTTGACTAAAGGTTTCCAGCGAATTACTGACTGTTCAAGAAAATGGCATGCCATGCATTTCTACAAATAGAAATGTTATCTATTAACTCAAAATTTCACTCATGAGGAAGCACTACTATTTATAGGTTAAGTGCAAGATCTTGATTCTCTTCTTTTATAATTTATTTTTCCTAAACTATTAAATTTAGATCACTTACCACATTAGCAAGCTCTATACTTAAATATGCTCAGTTTTCCTCTACATAATTCAGTATGATTTAACCATCACTTCAATTCTCTATTTATTACATGTAACTCTTCTAATATTAGTATATATCATTTCAGACATAAATAGGGCACTGCCTGCCAAAAAATCTTGCTACTGTGTGGTAACTGAAAGTTAAAATTGTTTCTCAGATATATTAAGTTATTCAAATGAGCTACATTTAGCTTTTCTCAAATTACTTAATAATTTTCAACAAAGCCCTATAATAGAGTATGCACAGCATGCCACACTTAGGATTTTCAAGTTTGATCTGGTTACGAAATCTGTTAATTGAAAATTTTTCAATATGGCAGAGCACAAAATATTTCACACAAATGCAAATAGAGATGTCATGCACATAGCTGCAAGACGTGAATCATTGCCCTTCCTTAGCAAACTCTGAAATTCAGAGGCAGTTCACTCTGCAAGATTTCTTGCTCAGTTCTTAAAAGTTCAGATGCATCACCTTTTAATCAGGGTAATAAACTATAATTGCTAACACACTGTGTAATGTTTACTGCCGAACCTGCAATCTGGACAAACAGAAAATTATGCTGTCAGAGCCTGGTATCAACTGCAGTTCGCTGTTACACACAGCATCCTCCTTAGAGAGAGCTGTCGTCGGGACTTACATGCTTTATGGTTTTAATTTTTTTAGAATAACGGTCTTTTCCTGAGAAGCAGGTATTAAGACGAAAGCAGCCTCCCTCGTGACCTTCCTAACAGACCTTGAGCGAGCGACTGCGGGGGCAGAGAGCCGTGAATTCCAGCAAGGGACTTGACAGCTCCTCTGGGTCCCTCACACTTTGCTTTCAGGAACCAAAAAAAAAAAAAACACAGAACGTTACTCTGCACCTGCCAGTCCCCCCACCTCTCCTTAAAACTTAAATTGCCTATACCCCTAGTAGTCTGAATAGACGACGGTCTGTATCTATTCTTCCGTCCGGTGATGCCCAGAGAAAAATAACCCCCCACCCAAGAGTGCAGCCTCTCCCCCGAGTGCGCTGCATTTCCTCCACCACGTGTAATAACCTCATGAAGGTGGCATTCAACGAGAGGCGGGGGTCTGCGTGCTCCTGCCTCCGGGACGAGGACCTCAGCCCCCTCCCCCGCTCGGGGACCCCGGCCACCCTCAGCCCCACCGCGCTGCGCCCCGGTCCCAGGCTGCGGCTCCAGGCGGCCGTGCCCGCAGCGGTCTGGGGACGGGGGCCGCGCCGCGGAGCCCGGCCCCCGCCTGGGGACACCGTCCGAGATACCTCTTATCCAGGCAGGCGATCCACTCGGCGGAGGAGGAAGAATGGGCAGCGTGCGCAGCGACCATGTTGGGCAGCGGCGCGCGGTGTCCCCGGCTGCGGCGACCTTCGGCGCTCACTCTGCCTCCGCCTCCGCCTCTCCGCCGCGCGGACCCCGCTCCTCCCGGGCCGCCTCGCCACCAGCGCTCCCGCGACCGCCCGCCCTCCCAGCGGGCTCCCGCGGCCTGCCGGGCGGGGGGCGGGCCGAGGAGGGACCCGGGGGGCGGGACGCGGGCACCGCCAGGGCCGAGCCTCCCGCCCGCCGCTGCACTGCGGCGCCAGGGGTGGGGAGCCCCGCGGTCCCGCGCGCCGGGCTGGGGGGAGGTGGCGACCCCGGGTGGCTGGCCACCTGCGACAGGTGGCCGCTGCGTCCCCGGGAGACCGGGCCCCACCCTCACCTCGGGGCCTCGGAGGCAGGGCAGGAGGGCAGGCGGCACCGTGTGTGGGGAGGGGGATGTCGGTGTCTATATGTTTTTCATACAGCAAATGCCACTAAAATGGCTGCTGCCTCTCTGTTTCCTTAGAAACCCATTAGTCTTTCCTCAGCAGCTGTCAAAACTTGCAGGCGGATTCTTGTTCACCTTCGCCGTCTCCCCTTTAAAAAGGGCTGGCGGGGAGGACCACGAAGGCTTGGGGCGGACACATTGTCGTGGTCTCCACGTGTGGAATCCGAAGACAGCTTCTCCTTCCAGGCGAGGAGGTGCCGGAGGGAATGGCGAGGCGGTGCAGGCCTGGCTGCAGGCAGGGAGCGAGGGCGGCCAGTGGGCCGTAATGGCCTGAACCGACAAAGTGACCGTGGATCTGAGGGGATGACAAACTGAAGTCCCTGGCCTTGAACTTTGGGCCTGCCTGGGCTTCTGTCACCTGCCTGATGGAAAAAACCCAGTTAACAATGGGGAGCAGGGGCCCGAGCAGAGCTGAGGCTTCGGAGTGGCGCCAAGGTCCCAGGGCGGAGGGAACTTGTGTGGTTGGCGGTGTGCCCCGCCTTCCCTGGCTGGAGGGTGAGTGGTGGCGTCTAAGGGCCTGTCTCTTGCAGATGTTCACACCAGTGTTATGCCTAGAAGTTGTTCAGTTTCGTGCTGCCAAAAATCAAATTACATGCCGATGGTTGTTTAGAAATTTGGGGGCAAATGAAATCTTTTGGACTACTACCAACCACTGTTTTGGTATTTATGGCTTGCCTCTGGGGACAGACAATGGGGGAAGGGGGCATACCCTTGCTTTCTTCACTTTGTTCTTTGGTTTTGGGTTTTTTTTCCTCCACCCCACCCCCCCAACCCTCCCACCCCTTTACAGAGAGGAAGTTCAAGGATACTGAAGAGAAGAAAACAACAGGTGCTTTCTGGGATGCTTTGTTTCTAATAAAATGATTCGTCCGAGGTTATTAACACCCTCCAACGCTTTTGCCATTTCTCCTCTGCTCAATGGCCAGGACCTGGTTTCAGACCAGGCACAGTGTTCTCTCAGCAAAACCTCCCTGTTCAGTGCTTGTTCCCCAGTTCACCTTCCTCCCATTAATTTCTATCATGTTTACAGTAAATAACACTTAAAATATTGTACTGTATAAAGAATACCAAAGGTTAAATACATTGTGGCTTTTTTACCATACAGGTATGAAAGAGGAAATGTGTCTCCTATATATATTGTTTCATTTATAAAGACATCAGAGAGCTCCTGAGAACATTTCAAGGTCACCAAAAGCCTTTTCAAAATGCCTTTCCTCAGAGAATGTTTCCAGGTGAGGAATTTGAGGAGAAAGGGACTGCATATCACCTGTCCTTATAGAGCTCAAAATCGCTTTGGTTTGGGCCATGATACTAACAATAGTCTCCACTTACTGAACATCCACTGAGTGTTAGACCCTGTCTGGGCAGTGTTCCCTACCTGTGTTATCTCATTTAATCTTCAGAACATTCTATGAGGCAGAGCCAGAAAGACACTACTCCCTAAGGAGCCATAAATATCTTTGGAAACTTAATGAAATACAAAAAAATGATATTAACAATACTTTCAGGGAAGGTGTTGATTGGGTTGGAAGGAAGACGTGGGTGAGCTGCTTGGAGTGGGAGTGAGATCAAGGTGTCTACCATGCATTTTAAGGAGTGCAGCTCTGATGAATTGCAAAGCCTTTGTTTTGCTCTATGAGAACCCTGCACTTCATTTAAAGAGAATTTGAAGAATGATTTAAAGAATATCCTTTCAAAGGAGCAGTAACAATCATTAGTTTACCCAGAGCATGCACGTGTCTCCATCCAGCCCTGGTGGTAGGTACTAGTAACCCCAAGATACCCACAAAGACACTGAGTCTTAGGAAGGGTCAATAACACAGCCACAGGAGCTGGCGCCCCAGAACTGGATTCGAGTCTGATTCCAAAGCCCTCACACATCAATTGCTGGTGTCACTGTTTCTGTCAATAGAATGAGAGTATAAGGCATGTCTGAATGACTGCCCAGATGGGAAGAACAAAATGGTTATAAATCAATTTTTTAATGTAAGAATAGAGAAATTCATGAGAAATTAAAAAATAGATCTTGAAACATCAGGAATAGCTTTACTGTTCTACAGATTATTCTTGTGGTCTGAAGGCGGTTTGATTGTTGCTCTAGAACTGCAGAAGTAAAGGAAAAGCTGTTGATATTTAGTTCTCCTAGTATGAGAAGGAAGAAAACGGAGGATCTTGTTGGGATTTAATGAGAAAAGCAAAGAACCAAAGAATATGTATTCATTTCCCTTTCTTTAAAAGAACATAAAGTAAGTCAGACCAAAAAGACCATATGTTATATGACTCCCTTTATATGAAACTTCCAGAAAAAAAGCAAATCTATAGAGACAGAAAGCAGAGTACGGATTGCCTGGGGCTAGTGGGGTGGAAATAGGGAGTGACTGAAAATGGGCCTGAGGAGTCTTTTCAGGGTAATGGAAATGATCTACAATTGGATTTTGATGACCGATACACAACCTTATAAATTTAACAACAATCATTGAATGGTATATTGAAAATGAATGAATTTTATAATATATAAGTTAGATCTCAATAAAACTGTTAAGTGAATAGTAATAAAATAGTAATAAACCTGTCTGGTGGGGGAAAAACATGATTGATCTTTTGGGGGAAAATAATGAAAAGTATATGAGAAAAAGTAAAAAAAAAATCCTACAATTTCACCACCTAGAGATAGTACTGTTAATATTTTAGTGCATTTCATTCTAAACTTTTCTATTTCAAAAAGATACTATCATATATACATATAACTAGCTTTGTATATGTATATAAGTGTATATTATGTATATTTACACAGATACATGTATTCAAACAAACTTGAAAGCATTAATAGTTTATTAACTATTAATAATACTTTTTCTACTTGGAATGGAAAAATGCTTTATATATCTAAAAAAAATCCTTATTAAACTTTGTTTACTGGCTACAAATTTTTTAATGTACAGCTATAATTTACTTAAACTATCATTTTTTATTTCAATATATTAAGTGGATGTAAATGTTTTAGTTACATGGATACCTTGTATAATGCTTAATTAAACTATCTTTTGAGACCTGTTTTTTCATTGGCAAAAAATATTTTGTGCTTAATCTCCTTCCTATAGTTTAGTGAATTTTCTCTCTATTAAAAAGTAAAGATCTCCCCTGAAGATCTCCAATGAGATGAAGACAAGAAGTTACAAAACCCATGTCTGTTAATGCCATATAGACCCATAAATGGGTTGCTTAATGTCTGAGCTCCATTTTGTTCATCTGAGCAGAGATTCAAAGTTAGGAATTTGCAGACAGGCTGGTGTCACTGTCCAAGTTGAAATTGCAACTCCATCTTCTACGGTTTGACGTTAAATGCATTACTTAGCCTAAGACTATGTTTTCATCATCTCTAAAGTGGAGAAAGTAATGGTATTATGTATGAACTTGGTGCTTGTAGGATATTTAGCATAAATGCCAAGCACTTGGAGAGTGTTCTGTAACTATTAGCTATTATTCCTCTGTACAATACAAATAAATAGTGTGTGCTCTCTGCATTTCACTGAGACTGCTGATAAGCCACTGAGATCACTTATACTCAATTAGTATAGGTTGCAAGTTTTGATTTGAAGGATTGAAGGGATGGGTCTCCCTGAGAAACACTAAAGCTTCCCAAGGGCTGTTTTAGATTTGATCTCACAATCTTGACCCTGTTCACTCTCTGCTTAGCACCGCCATTCTTCATATGAGAGCTACACATACATACCACTGGGTCATTATTGCAACATACAGATCGACAGTACAGTAGTAGATAAAAGTAGGATAGAGCTGTTTTCCCATCCCTGAGAATTCTGTCCCAGATTGCACATTCACTCATATCTGTATATGGGGAGAAACTGATTCACCATGTTTTAGGTACCTCACTGGAAGGTGATTTATAAAAACACATCCATCACTCCTGCCGGTAATATAACCAGTTCATGGAAGAAGCAGTATTCCTGGGGTGAAATTATAAGAGCAATTTTAATACTTTTCTTGGTGTCCTTTTAAACTTGCTTGGTGAGAGCAATTCTACTCCTGCCACAGGATATAACTTTTTTGGTCACTTATAGGTAATAGAAAATACTGGAGTCTTTCTATTAGAATGTCCAAACTGACCTATTACTAAATACTGCAATCTTTATTCAAAAATAAGAGTTCTTTCCTCTTCCCCCACCCAGAGCTGGTCACAGGCAGGTCTCAGCCTCTAGGAGAGAAGATGTAGCCAGCCTCTCCTTTCCTTGCGTACCCTAGCCACTCTTGAGAGCTGCTGGTTTGGACCCTCCCAACATCTGAGGAGTAGAGAAGGGAGGAGAGAAAGGAGGGAAAGGCCTTACTTTACTGGGATAGTTGTAGGATGGCATCATATTTTCCTGGTCTGGCAAATGTCAAGCCCACTCTTTCTCTTATGGGTACTTTCATATGTTCTTAGGTGGCCCCTCTTCTGAGCCCTTCAACATAGGCAAGTGGCACTCTTTTGGTTAATTGTTCCCCCATTCAGACCTGGATTTACTGAGTCCCCTCCAAACTGCCTCCCTCTATAGGAATCTCAATTTTTCCTCCATCTACACCCCAGCAGTCTTCTTGAGCAGGACTTAAAGGGACTCCAGGATGGTTCTCTTCTGTGTGTCCCACATCTGGTCCATATAGGCACTCATGCCTACTATGCTATAACAAACCCAGAGACTGTAGACCAATCCTAACAACAGCACATTTTTTCCATGTTGTCAAGGAAGCTTATCAGTCCCTCTCTCTTAATCTTTAGGTTTCTAGGGCCAGAGTCAGACAACAATCCTCAGTCCTCCCAACTGTAAGTAACTGTTCTCCGAGTGGTGCACTGAAGCCCTCCCTTGGTGGTGGTAATCATAGCTCAGCTCTCATCAAGAAAATAGTCTTGTGTTAGTCACAGTTCTCCAAAGAAACAAAACGAGTAGGATATGTATCTATGTCTATGTCTATATCTGTATCTATAAAAAGAGATGTATTATGAGAAATTGGCT
This sequence comes from Lepilemur ruficaudatus, assembly GCA_963574885.1. Classification (NCBI taxonomy): domain Eukaryota; kingdom Metazoa; phylum Chordata; class Mammalia; order Primates; family Lepilemuridae; genus Lepilemur; species Lepilemur ruficaudatus. The sequence continues at coordinate 27,883 of CAUYRT010085518.1, read as the reverse complement.
CACATGATTATGAAGGCTGAGAAGTTCCATGATATGCTGTCTGCAAGATGGGAACCCAAGACAGACAGTGGTGTAATTCAGTCCAGGTCTGAAGGCCTGAAACCAGGGGAGCTGATGATATAAATTCTGCTCCAAGAGCAGGAGAAGATGAGATATCTCAGCCCTAGAAGTAAGGCAGGAAAAAACGATAGATTCCTCCTTTTGTTCAATTTAGGCACTCAACAGATTGGATGCTGCCCAACATCATTGGGGAGGGCAATCTATTTTCCTGAGTCCACTGATGGAAATGCTAGTCCCATCTAGAAAAACCCTCACACTCAGAAATAATGTTTAATCTGGCCACCCCGTGGTCCACCCAAGGTAGCACATAAAATTAACCATTACAACTCTGCACAAAATCCCCAATTTCCACTACTTAGACACTTTTATTTCCTCCCTTGAGTGAGTAATTTTGGACTCATGAAAATGGTCTTCAGTATTTTGATTGAAAGTTTACATCTTAGCATCTCACTTTGGAATTTCATAACTATTCTATTTTGAAACTTGCAATTTAACATCTGTGACTTAGGCTAGTGAAAACAGAATTGAGTCAACTTCCTTTTTCTACACCTTTGACATTAATTCCTGCTCAACCAAGACAATTACCTTTTCTAGGCAAGACTGTTCTCCTGGGGGTTGTGAGGGATCCCATACTCATTAGGAAAGTACAGCTCTTGCAGTCCCTTGAGCCTTCTAAAGAAGAAATGCATAATTAAAAATGTCTGATCAGGAGAGTCCCAATTTGTTATAATAAAAAGGTTGTGGTTTTGATTTAAAGCCTCCTGTCCATTTACAGGAAGTACATTTGGATTAAAATCTTAAAACAATAAAGGGGGAGAGGAAAGTGGCTAAAATTTTGCTTACAGGAACATAAATGCTTTTTAGATTTTAATGATAATGCAAAGTCACAAATGACCCACTTTTAGAACCGTAATATTTACAATACTAAATGAGGTGTTATTATATATGTTTTTTGTTTTAGAAGCAGAGTTTTTGTTTTGTTTTTTGTATTTGTATCATTATGACATGCAAAAGTAAATTAAATTAAGAAGAAACTAGCTATTCAGTTGTACTTGTACTTTAGATATATCTGACTTTAGGGTACTAGAATTAAGGCAAACAACCAAATGTCATGAGAGAAAGAAAAAAATAAATTTGAGCCTGTCTAGTGACTGTCTTTCAATCTCCAAATCATAAAAAACTAATATAAAATTCAGTTTTTGTACTCCCTGTGAAGCGGGTAAGTGCAGATATAACCGCTTATTTTATAGAAAAGGAAATTAAAGTATACAGTCAAGAGGCATAGTTAAAATGAACTATCTTAATACTAAAAGGAAGTTTAGAGTTAAAATTTGTGACTTAGTTATTAATAGAAGCAAGTCCTAAAAGAAAAATCTTTTTTCTTCTCTAGCATACATTGTATGCTAGAGAAGTATACTGATCTCTATAAAGAAAATTGGTGGTTATTTGTGTTAGTTCATATAACATAGGAACTCTCTGCCTACTGGGGAGTTGGCTGAGAAAGAGCTTGAATGCTCCAACTGGCCTTCTTGCCAGAAGGGACAATTCCTCACAATGATACAGTCATTGACACACAAATCACTCTAGTCCAAACTAGGTTCAACACTTCACCCATGCCAAAGCCTTCCTCCCTAAAATGAAGGCTGCCCTACATGGGAAAGTGTTCTGTATGCGGCTTCCTCAAGTTGAGTTGGTAAAGTTGCAGTAATGAACCTGTGTAATTTGTGGTGAGGAAAATGTCACCATGTCATAGCTTTAGTCTTAGGTCTATTTTTCTAGTGGGGTATATTTATTTTGGTGAAATAACAAGCTACCATTGCTTTTTGATATTGTGGGAGAGACACACAGTACATTATTATTCAACACAGAAAATCTCTCCCTGTGTTATTATACACATTTCTCACATTAATAGAGAAAATTATCACAAAAGCTATTTTGAATGAATTACAGTCACCTAGGATATGTTACAGTTTTTTTTCATCTGTAATCCAATATGGGCTCCTACATATCTCAAAAATAGATTACCTTATATAGTGGATTCCACAGAGAAAATAGCACAGGAAAGAGAATGTGACTAAAAATTATATTGATTATATTGAACCAAGAGCATGCAGAACTTGAAGGGAGGGAAATGGAGAATTGTTATTTATGGTGAGACATACAAAATCTTGACTGGGCAATAAAATAATAAGGAGTTGAGCTCTTTTGCTTAGGTGACACTAATTTCGACTTAAAAAATATGGCAGTGCCACAGCTAGTAAAGAAAACATGTTTATAGGCATTTCAGGATTAGAAGTACTGGTTTGGTTCCAGAGACACAGAATAACTCAGAGGTAGAAAGAGGTCAAGGTGGGAAGCCAGGATTCTTTACCCTGTGACTGTGGCTTTGCAGGGAGCAATACCTTCCTCTCCGGGCGAGATGGACCACACTTCTTCAGCTCTCCAAGTCCAAATGAGAAAAGAGTTCCCTCTGTCTGCTTTTTCCTCTGCCTGATGACCCAGAGGCCTTGTAACCATGATCCTAGCTGCCCCTGGCCTCGTTGGAGAGCTGTTCAATTCAAACCCTGGAAATGCAGCCTTCCCCTTTGCTGAACCCGAGCACTGACCAAGCACACGAGCATGGCCTGTGTGTACCTGTAACCCCACTGCCACCTGCTCAGATACTCCCCTAAAGACTGCAGAGATCGGGCCTTTTTACTTCTTTATATCCATTCATTCATTGAGTCATTCAATTCAATAAATATTTCCTGAGCATCTACTGTGTGCCAGGCACTGTGCTATGCACTGAGGGAAGAGCAGAGAACAAACAGACAAATTTCCTACTTGCATGGAATGTTGGGGTAGTGGGTAAAATGGGACATAGCAAATAAACACATAAATATATGACATGTCCAGTGGGGATAAATGCTAGGAAGAACGAGTAAGCAAAACAGGGAAATACAGAGATGGGGAAGGTGCTTCTATTTGGTATGCAGCAGTCAGGGAAGGCTTCCCTGATAAGGCGCTGTTTGCCTTTTGAGCCAAGCCTGGGGCCTATCTCTGCACCACCTGTCCCTTCCTTGGCCACTTGGCTCCTCCTCAGCTGCCACAGCAGTGGTTCACTGCCTGAGGCTCACCAGCCACAGGCTCCTCTCCCCAGTTGCAAAGCTGGAATGCCAGGCTGCAGGGCCTTGTTTCCTGAGCAACTGCCAATGGGACTGGATGATGCAACCCAGAAATGCAGAGGGTTTAATTCCCCCTGAATGAACTTTGACCAGTGGGAGACAGGAAACCAGAGCCTGGAGGACACCGGCAGGTGAATTTCCTCTCCCTCCAATGGACTGTTCCAGTGTGCAGATCCTCCGTACAGCCCGTCTGTGTGGCCAAGCCCGCATGCTCACCGAGTGGTCGGGGTTGAATTGTGGTCCCCGAAAAGATACGTGGAAGTCCTAACCCCCAGTAAAATGAACCTGACCTTAGTGTTTGGAGATAGGGTCTTTGCAGATGTAATCAAGTTAAGATGAGGTCATTAGGGTGGGCAAGAAAAGACAGACACATCAGGAGAAGACAGCTGTGCAACAATGGAGGCAGAGATTGGAGCAATGTATCTAAAAGCCAAGGAGCACCAAGGGTAGCCACCAACACCAGAGGCTACAAGAGGCAAGGAAGGAGTCTCCCCTACAGGTTTCCAAGGGAGCATAGGCCTCGCCACTTTAATTTCAGACTTACAGCCTCCGGAACTGTGACACAATAAATTTCTGTTGTTTTAAGCGACAACAGTTTGTGGTAGTTTATTACAGTCGCCCTAGGAAACTAATACAAATAAAGCTCTAACACTTAATCCTTGCCTGAGGCTCTGTTTTCCAGAGAACCGTGACTATGACAACCAGAAACCTGAATAAAGTGAAGGATGATATTTGAGGACAGAGGGTACTGACAGTCAATGCAAAGGCCCTGAGGTGGCAGCATGCTTGGTGTGTTAGAGGAAGAGGACGGAATCCAGGGTGTTTGCGAAGTGAATTAGGTAAAGATGTTAGGAGCTGAAGTCAGAGAAGGAGCCAAAGACATGTTCTCTAGGGCTACAAAGGCCTTGGGATTTTTTTTTTTTTTTGGACAATATGTTCTTGAGATGTAATTTACATATAGTAATAAAATGGACAAATCTTAAGGTATGGTTTTGTGATTTTTTTTTGAGATCTGTAAAATCCTGTGTTACCGCCATCCAGATCAAATATAGAACATTTCCATCACCCCAGAAAATTCCCTCCTGCTACCTGCCAGTCAATATGACTTCCGATCCTGAGATAACCACTACTTTCACTTTTATCACCACTATTTGTTTTACCTGTTCTTGAACAGCATATAAATGGACCCATATAGCACGCTTTTGCTCAAAATAATGCTTTTGAGATTCATCCAAGTTGCCGTGTGTATACTTCAATTATTTTTATTGCTGAGTAGTAGTTCATTGTCTGGATATAGCACAGTTTGTTTATCTATTCTCCTGCTAATGAATATTTGAGTTATTTGCAGTTTAGGGATACAATAAATGAAGCTGCTAAGAACATTTACTTTCCCTTCTTATTTTGGACATATGTAATCATTTCTCTTGGTTTGAATCTAGCAGTGTACTTTCTGGATCAACTGGGGTAGGTTTATGTTAACTTTATTAGTGTTTCAAAGTGGTTGTTCCCTTTTATACTCCTGCCAGCAATGTATGAGTCCCAGCTATTTTGCATCCTCACTCACACTTGGAATTGTCAATCTTTTGAATTTTAGTCTTACTTGCAGGTGTATAGTGGTGGTTTTAATTGTGGTATTAATATGCATTTCCTGCTAATGATGGGCTCCTTTCCATGTGCTCCTTGATTGTTTACATATCTTCTTTTATGAAGTACTTGTTCAAATCCTTTGTCCACATTTTATCTTTTCGCTATGGGCACATCTCACTTCCAAAATCTGTATTAGTTATCATTAAAGCATTAAAAAAATTACTGTAAAACATGACAGCTAAAAACAATAAACATTTATTGTCATACACAATTTCCGTGGGTCAGGAACCCGGGAGCAGTGTCATTCCGGCTCCGAGTCGCAGGTCATGGTCGTAATAAAGCCACACTGGGACCAGAGACTCCATGGCTAAACTCACTCACCTGAGCTTCATTGTGAGAAATGTGCAGATTTTGTTAGAGTGGTGAAATATTGAAAAGCTTAAAGACCCCCTACCATTCTCACTGACCTCTTGGTGGCCAGGATCTCAGTTTGGAAAAAACTCATCTAAAGGAATAGATGACAGCAAAGAGAGCCCCAAGGTCCCACAACTAGCTGGGGGTTGGTGAGAGGGGGGAGCGAGGGGAAAGGGGCGTTGACAATCTAAAAATATTCAGGCTCAAAGAAATGTGACAGTTTGAAACGGCTCGCTTTTGTTAAGCTCCCTCCACCTCAGTTAGCAGTTTAAATAAACACATACATAAATAAATAAACAATAGCAGAGTGTTTCAGGTCCTCCGTAAATGGTTATTTGATCCAGTGACCTACCTGTGGAAGCTTATACCAAGATTAGAACGTACAATATGGAAAAAGCTACATACAGCGATGCTCTCTGAAGCATTATTTATTAGAAATCTAAACTGTGGAATCATTAAAGAAAATACACATTCCCTCAAAAGAATATCATGATATCATTAAAAGGAATCATTCTGAGTGCTTAGGATATACTATTAAGTGGAAAAAGTTTTTTCCCTCAACTTTTCAACTTTTGAAAATCTTTAGACCTACAGAAAAGTTTAAAGCTAGAACAACAAATGCCTGTATATCCTTCATCTACATTCACCAGCTGTTGCCACATTAGCTGTATCTCTCCAAGTAATTATACATCGTTTCAGAGTAAGTGCAGACATTTTGACACCATGGTCTTAAATATAATACTGTAGCATCTATTTTCTAAGAACAAGGGCATTCTCTGACCTTCTACAATTTTTACACTCAAGAAATTTCACATTGATATCAAATTTATATTTAAATTTCTCCAAGAGACTAAAAAATATCTTTTTTGTTTGTTTTGTTTTATCTAGCATTCAATGGAGGACTGCACATTGCATTTCCTTGTTGTGGCTCTTTAGTCTTTTTTAACCTAAAACAATCTCCTAACCATGTTTTTAAAAATCCCTTCGTGACACTGACCTTTTTGTAAGACTCTAGAACAGTTATTTTGCAAAATATCCTTCAATTTGGATGTGTCTGTTTCTTCATGATTAGAAATTAACCTGAACTTCTTGTCTACCTCATCGATTTTATTTTGTGTTAAAAAGATATCACTCCTTCAGAGTTGTTGTGCTCTTTAAAAAAAAGATATTATTCTTTCTCATGTTCTGTGAAAATAGAAAAATCTCTAATGAGTTTGTTAAAAAGATTAAGCTGAGATTTTGTTTGGATGCAGTATGCGTTGGGCTTAGGTCTATGTATCTGAACTTCATCCTTTTATCATCCAGAAAATAGTAACTAAAAACATGTAGACTAGGAAATCCAAGCACTTGAGAGCCACTGTAAGTAAATTCTAATTTCCACAACAGAAAGGAGGGGTCTTCCTGCCTTTCTTTTTTTTAAAGACAGGGTCTTGCTATATTGCCCAGGATGATCCTAAACTCCTAGCTCAAGCGATTCTCCCCCTACAGCCTCCTGAAGTGCTGGGATTACAGAAGTGAGCCACTGCACCCAGCCCATCTGTCTGCTTTTTAACCACTGAAGGCCTCTGTGTAAGAAAAGACTATTTCCTATTATTTGTTTCCTTCTATTGCCAGGGCAGTCTATAAACCAGACAGGGAGTCCCTTAGTCATGGATTTAAAGACACCAAATGACAATCCTAAAGAATAAAATTGTCTACTTAGCTCAGGTGGCAACTGAGCTCAGGTGACAACAGTATGAGTGCCTTCAAAACTGTTTTACTAAAACTTTTGAGTTCTGAAAATATTTAATACTTCATTTCTGAACTTAAGCAGAATCTAAGCAGAGGGAAATTTAAATTTCATTTGTAATGTATGAGTCTTGTTAAGGCTGCTAATAAATCATATCAATTTATATAAATAAGAGCCATGGCAAAGATGTTGCCTTAATGGTAAGCGTGGCTTAACTTAAGACTTAACAAATCTCAGTTGCATTTCTAGGAACAGTCTACTGAATGCATCTGAGGGGTTGGCTTACGTCCCAGGGATGATGAATTTTTTGAACCCATGCCATCACTCTTACCTCACTTGCCCATGACAATTATTGCTAATTAATCACAGTGTTCTTTTCTATTAGCCTGAACACTGCCCCAGACAATTTCCCAACACAGCTCTCCAGGCAGCCACTAATAATAATGTGCAGTCAATACATCAGATACAACATTTATAACACTCAGAAAACATATTTTTATAAATCTCGCCTAGTTTTCAGCTTCTCAACTTAACCTGCACATGGATGGTGAGGTTCTGGAAGAGTGTTTCTTGTGAATGACCTACAGACAACTGGCAAACCTGGTAAAATCTCATATCAGAGCATGTTGACCAGGTGATTGGACAAGGAAAGGAAAGGAGACGGTATTAGTTAGGGTTAGCTCTTTGCTATGAAAAGTTGACCTCACAATATGTAATAGCTGAAACATAATCAAAGTTTATTTCTTGCTCATGAAATAATCCACATTGGTTCCAGACTGGGGGGATGGGAGTGTGTGAGCCCCATTCTACCCAGCCATTCAAGATCCTGGCCAATGGAGGTTCTGCCTTCTTAAACACCTGGTCTCCGACATCACTGTGGGCATTTGCATCCACCTGGAGGGTGCCACTTAAGAGGGAAATTGCATGGAGAGGTGCCACCTCCATGGAGGGGTGCCGCTTAAGAAAGAGGCTCTTACGGGTCAAGCCTGAAAGCGGCTCACATCAATTCTGCAATATTCTATTTGCTAGAACATAGCTACATGGCTGTACCTAACTGTAAGGTGAGCTGCAAACTGTGTAGTTCCTGGGAGGCAAGCTCTTCCCAGTGGCCCTCCACTATAGAAGGGAGCATAAATGTTTGGTGGTCAACCAGCCACCTCTTCCACAAACAGGGGCTTTTCTGTGAAACTCCCAGGCTTCTTTTATGACAGATGAATGATGATGGCACTCGGGTGCACCTAGCAGTATGCCAGGCATAATATTTGTCTGAGCCTTTCCATGTTCCCAGCTGGGAATGTGACCCTATAGTGTGTCACAGAAAACAATTGTGAAATTTTAGTCTCTAGAATATCTTTAAAGATACAACTGCGGGGGCAGGTGGGGAAGTGAACAAAAACAGATTCAACAGGAGTTCTACTTCTACCTAGGATGTAGAAAGCAGACAGGAAGGTTATTCCCACTCTAGAAATAAGAAAACCTATAGTTAAAAGACAGAAGTATAGTGTTTCTGGAACCCATCAGATCGCTGAGGCCATAGGGCAACCAAGTAGCTTGAAATCCAAGGCCCCTCCAAGAATAGAGGCTGCAAGCTGTCTCACCTTTAGCAGAACACAGGAAGAAGAGATGGCAGTTATCATCAAACAAGTAAGAAGAATTCAGCTGAAGTTTATAACACATTGCTAAAGTCCGACTTTGAGCCAATGTGACAGTGCAGGGGGAGTTCACACTTACAAGCTCTTCTTCACGGACCTCCACTGGGTGCCATGAGAAAGAACTGGGGTCAGCTGGGGAACCAGAGAGAGTCTTCCCTGGTGGCACTGGCCTGGAGGAGGGGAGGACAGTTACTGAGGCAAAGTCACAGAGCCCCACTTAGATGCCTTCCTAAGAAACACAAGCCAGGCTGCGGCCATCGAGAGGTCCATCTGGAGCTTGAGGACCCACTTGCAAGCTCACTCACCGCGCACAGGTTTAGTGCGGCCCCACGTGGGCCTCTCACAACGTGGTGTCCTAGACCAGACCCAGAGATGAAGAAAGGCCACAAGCGGTGCTTTCACAAGGCAGCCCCAGCTGTGATTTACCACCACTCCTGCCGTAATCTATTGACCGGCCCTGGTGCATGCAGGAGGGGACTCCACACACGGGCTGTGACTGTCATTGGGTGCCAGCGTGGAGGCCATCTACCACAGGTAGGAATCTCTGCATTGATAATACAAGTGCTCCAGTCCATAGTTAGGTTTTAATTTTATTGGATTGTAAAGGATTGTTTCATAGAACATAAAACATTGATAAAGTTTTATTCCAACTAAATAGAAACTGTTTCTTAGCAACATGAAAATATCGTTTTAGTATCCCAGACTCAGAATCACAGTTTATCCAATATCTATTTTTACCTCTGTACTTTAGCTTTATCCAATTGCTAAATGTGAATAAAAGTATATTTAACATTATCACAGGTGTAAGTAAATCTGAAAAGCACAATCTTTGTACAAATTACATATATATATATTCATTCCAGCAATAAGAAAATAAATTTTTATCAAATAAGATAATTAGGCCAACTAATCAAATACTTTAGTAAGAAGTGTATATTTTAGCCAAGTGTATAGAAAAGGTGTAGACTGAGAAATATGAAGGTGAATGTGCAGGCCATGAAAATACTTTTAACAATCACAACCCTATTTCTAACATAGTTTCACCTTCTTATTATTAATGAATGTGTCTTCTACACATCCATCTTGATACAGTTCCAAAATCTCAAGGGGAGGATGTCAGTTTTGTTCCTTTTTGCTAGTGGATTGAAGTTTTTAAAAAAATTATAAATGTCTTATTATTTTGTGGCAATTTTTTTAAAGGAGTTTAAAAATCATATAATATAAAGAAATGTTCTCTAGTACCTTAAAAATTATTAATCACAATTATGATACTCTAACCTTTATTGGTCAACCACTTTCTACCAGTTTATTCTATCTTACAATGTACTAATTTAGAGGTATATTAGCTTAAAATACAACTTTTATAAGCCGTACACGTAAAAATAGGCAACAATTTCCTTTTGCTGTCAATTTCTATAGAATCCAGTCACATTCTAACAATAAGTAATATGTATCTACTGATAGTGACTGAACAAAAAAGGAAAACATGCTCCATCCATCTCATTGAGACCTATAGTCCCAGTAACATTTTATTTATCATCTTTAATAATTATCAAATTTAATAATGCATTTATGTTGTTATGTTCGGTTATGTACTAATAACTGTGATAACACAATCTGGAAGAAAATCTTACCACTCTGCTTTATCAATAAGGGAAATATTTACTTTAGATTTCAACATAGACATACTTTTTGTTGCAGAAAAGTATGATAAGGTAATTAATTTTTAAAAAACTTTCAAAGATAAAGAACAATGTTCTGTGGGTAAAGTAAAATGGAAATACAAGTTCAAAAGGAAATAGGAACTACATAAAATTGTCCTGATATTAGAAAAGAGGTTGTTCATATATTTGTAAAGTCAATGATACTGCATATAAAACTGTCCTGGTATTTAGATTATATAGTATACACTGAAAAGAAGGATGGAATAGGTTTTTGTTAAAAGTGTCAATATTTACACTATGATTATATCTTTTGTTACTATTTAAATTGAAGAGGAAAATTTTCAGATGTTAACACAAAAACGTGTGAGAAGGCACATCGTTTTTCAAAACTATTTTAAGGAATATGTAAGCAAATATAATAAAAATTACTACGCTAATGAAGTGAAATACATCAGTGGTCCTAATGTTCTGGATCTAGCTTGTGGATCTAGCTTGTGCTAAACCACTGGGCAAAAAAATCATATTGCATGATTTGGAAATGTAAATGGTAAGCGTGGGGTGTAGAGGTGGGGTGAAAAAGGAGATTAATACGATTTCTTGGAACTCAAATAGTCTGGAAACATATGAAAATTCTGGAAATACACTGTAAGACTAAGCTCTTTATCAGTCATGAGAGGCATCTTGGTGTAGCTGTTATTAATAATACTAAACATTCCTGGGAGTAATTGTCCAGTCAGTTGAGGACAATTGCAAAAATGGAACAAAAGAAGAAAATGTAAAGGAAATTTGGCATAAGTCAAAAATCCAATCTAGACTTAAATATGATCATCTCTGAGCTCACATTTACAACCTAGGAAAAATTTCAGTTTTGCAATGAAAGTTGGTATTATCCAGCAATTGGACTAAATAACTTCCAATGACCTTCCAATACCCTTCCAATAATAGGCTTGTATCAGGTTACACTCAAAGCACAGAATTAAATTTTAAAAACTTAGTTACATGATGCGATTGCTTAATGGCATCAGAGTTTTCTCCACATTGTGGATCTAATGACTAACCCAGCTGAGAATTCAAGCATCCTTGCTTCTGATGGGAATGCTTTGCATCCTTCAGGGGAGTCTCAAAGGGGTAGGGCAGAGGAGAATAAGGGTTTGAGACCACCTATGTGTAGTTTGATAGTCTTTGGACAATTTCACTAATCTCTGGCACCTCCAGCAGAGGGCAGGCAGGTATAGAGGAAAGAGAGAAAACATGCATTTCTTGATTTCATTTGTAGGAATTCCTCACTTTGCCCAGTAGTCCAGGACCATAAAAATAACTGTGCAGGCTGAAATCCTGCAAAGCAATCTTGATAATCAATGGGAAAGTTATGACTGTTCCATGACCTTTAACAACTTTTTCAAAACGTTTTCAAAACATTAAAACTCACCATCAGTTATAAACATATAAGGAAATGAAAAAATATTAAAGCTAGCAGGTATTTAGTACATTATCATTTAAAACACTAGAAACATTGAGAGTTAAGATGTTTTATTTCTTTGTAAAAAAAAAACTTTATCAAGTCCAGTGCGGTGGCTCACGCCTGTAATCCTACTCTTGGAGACCAAGGCAGGAGGATCACTTGAGCTCAGGAGTTGGAGACCAGCCTGAGCAAGGACAAGATCCTGTCTCTACAAAAAAAAAAAGTAGAAAAATTAACCGGACATCGCAGCACACACCTGTAGTCCTAGCTACTTGGGAGGCTGAAGAGGGAGGATCACTTGAGCCCAGGATTTAGAGGTTGCAGTGAGCTATGATGATGCCACTGTGCTCTAGCTAAGGTGACAGAGGGAGTCTCCAAAAAAAAAGCCAAAAATCTTATCAAGAGAATTTGAATGGTGGCTTACAGTCTTTTTGTTGCAGAACTTACAGCAGGAAACAAGCTTCTTTTACATGCCTTGGCTAATTGCCATTACTCGTTTCTAAATTAGAGTCAGCTTCTAGCATGATATTCTTTGCACTTTCAATGTCATGAGATATCTCCAAGAGTTCCTTTAATGTGACATTCTTTGCCAGCATCCTTTCTTCTGGGGCACCTTCATCCTTCTCGTCACAATCACTTTCTTCACTTATGTCATGAAGTTAACCTGCACTAAGTTCCCCCGGCTACATATCTGGAGTCTCTCCAATGGTGGCAGCGTCAACATTTCCATGGTCAGCTATTTCTTATACAACTCTGTTTATGTTTGATTCTAATTTCACTTCCAGCATAATCACTGTTTGCTGCAATTTCATCTTTGCTGACCAACTACCTTTTTTATTTATCCATTTTTTGCAAAATGTCACCTTCCCTGATCACTGGGCCATAAGAAGACAACACAACTACATGCTCTGCTGTCCATGACTGAACTGAATGACAGGGACCAATCAGGGACAGATTTTGAAGGAAGTGATGTGATTGGTCACATTGATCATTGATGCATATCTGTTATTTACTTAGTAATTTGTAGCCTGAGGAGTTAGCAGTGAGGTGGATACTTTATGCAATTTCTCACAGCTGGAACTTGGAGTGTGCTGTGGGGGGAGGTGCAGCTATTTAGCTAAACTGGGGTGACTGAAATTGGTACCTAACGGAATCATGCCGAGCGGGGAACCATGCCGAGTGGGGACCGCCTCTATTTGCCAAGGTCTCCACCACGAAGAATGTAAGAACAGCTACTGCAGTGAAACAAGAACTGGCTTCAAAGCTGACAGAAAATTAACTTGGGATGAGAGTTGCCTTTCCCTTCCCCACAAGAGAATATTCCTTCTTTCTATTTTCAGCAAAACACATTGATGGGTCAGTTGGCAGGTGGACTTACTGAGCACTCAGGCCATGCCTTGATAAAACACAAGGCCAAACGCTATATTCCTCTCCATAGGGAGATAAAAACGTTTGAGTATCTGAAATGGTGAGGCGCTGAGGAACTGAGAGGGGCAAGGGTAGGCGAAAGCAAGTGGGGAGCAGAGATGGTCCCACAAAAGCGGGAGGCTGGGCCCCAGTGGAAAGGTGACTCGTGAGAAGCTTAGGGTGGCGGGGCAGTTGATGTATTGTTTTATCCACTCACTATGTTTAAAATATCCTCCCCTATTTTCTAATTAATTTGTATTTTAATGAAATCACTATATGTGTAAAGGTTTAAAAAAGTAAAATAGTTGCTCAATAGCTCAAAAAAGAGAACAACAAATCTTTTTCTCGGCCACCTCTTAATCCCTTCTCTTATCACAGGTGTCAATCACAAGTTGAGCATCCCTAACTCGAAAATCTGAAATTCAAAATGCTGCAAAACTCGAAATTATTTGAGGGTCGACATGACGCCACAAGTAGAAAATTCCACACCTGACTGCGTGGGATGAGTCGCAGTTAAAACACAGGTATACAGCGCACAGTTTTTCAGCATCCCCAAGAAAAAATAAAGTTACCTCCAGGCTGTGTGTATCAGGTGTATACGAAACATAAATGAACTCTGTGTTTAGACTCTCATCCCCAACATATCTCATCATGTGCATGCAAATATGCAAAACTCCAAAAAAAGTTGAAATCTAAAACATTTCTGACTCCAAACATTTCAGATAACAGATACTCAACCTGTATCAACTCTTTTAGCTGATTTCCTAGGATTTATTTCCATATTTCTAAATGATATGTTGTAAACTGTTATTTCTTAATTTATCCATGTTAGTCATTATCTAGTGAAGAGCTATTAAAATAGTTGATGATTTAGCTCTTTTAAACCAATCCACACACATACTCACACACTTCTCTTGCTACTGTCTTCCCATTACAGTTAAATCAATACTTGGTGTTTATATTATTATGACAATGTAAGTATTATTAACAAAAACAGGTTTTTGTTTTCCTTAGACAAACAACCCTAGTTTTTATTTGATTATCTATTAATCATTAAATCCTATTGGCAGTTTTTCTAACTGGTTCTACCCGCCATGGAGTCCCCACTCTGAATACACCGTTACCCTCCTCACAGTTCTTATACGCTGCTTGGACAGTTATCATAGTTATCATAATTTAATAAGTAAATTCCATTTTCTGTGGAAATTTAGAACTTCAACCAAACAGGTTTCTCTTTTCTGACAAATGAAGTTTCCTACAACAAAGATATATGGTCCGTGGTTATATGTCAATGTTGTTTAGAAAATATTAATAACTATTAAATTCTCAAGACTTTTGTTTCTGGGCAGATGGAGTAGACATACTTTTCCCTATTCCTCCTGCTACTTATAACCAAAAACCTTGAACATTAAATATAAAACATGAGAAGATTCTGGAAGGTAGACTGAAGAAGGCAGACGGGTCAGGGGCCTCTAGGCCCAAGAAATGACACGGTATGAGTTCCCAGGTTTTCTTTTTGTCTCATACATCCAGGACTTGGAGTTAAGGAAGTTGGTAGCCTGGAAGCAGCAGTGAGTACTGAACAGAAAACAAAAGTCCCGACAGAGTCTGCGTTCTCTGGCCAAAGGATCAGAAAAGGGGCAGCCTGGCAAATGAGAAAACTCTCAGGCAATAACCACTCTACTCCAGCCAAACATTATGAGAAACACTCGGTTCCACTCCCATCCATGCCAGCAAAGGAGACGTCTAACCATGCTAGGCTATAATGACAAAGTGCTCCAACCTTCCACCCTCTCCCCAGGGTGAAATCAGAGAAGACCAAGTAGAAATTGGGGGTTTTCATCCCTGTAAGGAAGCCCCCCAACCTGGCAGTACTGGACACCACGTGGGGAGCCTAGACTTGGGCTCATACCCAGAAAATCAAAGCAGACCCCGTTCCCTGCTGGGGTGCTGTCAAGAGGTTGCCTACTGGAGAGTCAGAACTTCCACCTGCCCAGTGCTAACAAGGCCAGCCCCCCATGGTGTCTAGGGGGCCACACAGGAAGCAGTAACGAGGCACTCCCACACTTCCTGGCCAGGGTGGTAGCAAAGGAGCCCTCACCAGGAGCTGGAACTCCACCCTCATCCAGCAGTAACGAGGAGCCCCTCCTCCCGCGAGGATGTGAATGGAAGCTGAGTGAGAAACCGGGAATTTCTGTCCATTCTGGCAGGAATGAGGTGGCTTCCCTCCTGCCTTGCCCTGCCAAAGAGGCATCAGAAGACAGCTAGAACAGAAGTTTCTAATAGGGTCCAGAGTCATAAACATAACACCCAGAATGGAGGAGAAAAGCCAATTAACAGACATCAAGAACAAATGGCGCAGATGTTGGAAATAATCACCGTAAAAATGTTATAAAAAGCAATTATAAACACACCTGAACAAATGAATCACCAGAGAATTATGCTGAGTGAAAAAGGGCAATTCCAAAAGGTTCTACACTGTTATGTTACTTTGTATCAATTCCATTGAAATAACAAAATAATAGAAATGAGAACAGGTTCATGGTTAAGTAGTAAGGATGGATATGGGTGTGGCTGTTAAAGAGATTTAGTATCAGTGTCATCAGTGTCTGAGAAGCAAAGAAAAAAGAGGATGGAGCTGAAAAAATTTGAAGAAATAATGGCTGAATAGTTCCCAAATCTGACAAGACACACACACACACACACACACACACACACACACACACACACACACACTCTGACACACAGAAACCCACAATTTCAAAAATCTGAGCAAATCCCAAATAGGGTAAACCCAAAGAAATCTATGCCAAGACACATCATAGTGAAAGTTCTGAAATTTAAAGACAAAGAAAAAAAATTGAAAGCAGACAAAGAACTAGATACATTACCTACAAGGGAAAAGAGATCTTTGTGGTGACAGAAATGTTTTGTATCTTGACTATAACGGCGTCAATATCCTCGTTGTGATATTATACTGATATCACACTGTGGTTTTGCAAGATGTTACCATTGGGGGAAACTGGGTAAAGCATCCGTGGGATCTCTTTATATTATTTCTTGCAACTGCATGTGAATCTATAATTTTCTCAAAATAAAACATTTATTTAAAAACCTCACAGTTGTCAATACTACAAGTAAGTTAGGTGTCCTTTTCTGTAAACAGACTTCAGAAACTCAACTTTATGAAGGCAAAATACAGAATAAGTGTGTTTAACTTAAATTGTATAGCAACTGTTTTGTAACTATTCTTTAACCTTCCTTTTCAAACAAAGGTTTTTCAAACAAAGGATTAAAACCGGCAACCTGATACAACCACAATTTATGTCTGATGAATATTAAATCTAAGTATTACAGTCTTATGATAATTTTATTCCACATCAGGACTGAGTAAATGTTTGAGCCATGCTGTAATGGACCTTTCAGAAAGCCTGGAATTATGGCAAAGTCAGAAATACAGTGGCAGGAACTAAAGTGACAGTAGTAGGACAGGGCAGGATGGAGAAAGTTTCACTCAAGGATTTCCTGGGCTGGGCAAAGTCCAGAGACTTGTGCAGAGTTAAAACATCAAGAATTAATGATGCAAAGGACTGGATACCCAGAAATTCCTATAGGAATCATTCTATAGGAAGATCAATCTATACGAAGAAAGGGACTGTCAGATCTTAAATCCTGTAGCAGAATTGTTGAAGTAAATCTTTGGAGTTGTATCTTTGCATATTTTTGTGGTTATTTGTTTTTCTTCCAGACAGGGTCTTGTTCTACTGCCCAGGTTAAAGTGCAGTGGCACCACGATAGCTCACCACAACCTCAAATTCCTGAGTTCAAGCGATCCTCCTGCCTCAGCCTCTCCAGTAGCTGGGACTACAGACACACATCACCACGCTCGGCTAATTTTTATTATTATTATTTTTTGTAGAGACAGAGTCTCCTTGTGTTGCCCAGGCTGATCTCAAACTCCTGGCCTCAAGTGATCCTCCCACTTTAGCCTTCCAAAGTGCTAGGATTATAGGCATGAGCTACTGTGCCCAGCTAGGGCTATTTTTTGAAAGATACAGCCCTACAAGTAGATTTGCTGAATTAACAAATATACATATCTAAAAATTTAATAGATATGGACATATCTCCCCCCTCAAAGTGTGGCGATTTACATTAACCCATAGCAGTATATGAGATTGTCGACTTCCCCACAGACTGTTGAAATATTTATATTTTTTCTCTGATTACTGAATCCTATACAATTTTCTACTTTTTTGTTGGTCTTAGTTTTCTCTGCTTTTTAGAAGAGATCTTGACATTTTTGTTCTTCCTTGACCTTATAGAACTGATGTAACTCTGATGTGATTTCTGATTCATTGTATTTCATTGATACTGAGACTCCTTAACTCTCTTTACCTATAGAACAGGGGGAAAGTTTATAGATCGTCCCTGTACAATCCTGGCTGCAGTTCTATGTGACCAGTTCTTCACTTGGTCTCCCAAAGCGAGAGACAGACTGGGGAAGGAGTCTGTCTACAACAGGGTTATAATTTTATACACATATAAAACTAAAAGCCCAACAAAATCTCTGGTTGGCTAGAGAATAAAACTTTTGTTGGGGCTTTTGGTTTTTTCTCCTATATCTTACCAGGTGGGCACATGATAAAATAAAACACATAACCATCTGGAGTTTTGTGAGGCTGAGCATGGCATTTTTAAAGACCTTGGTGCTTTGGCAGGGAACTCAAGAATACGTGCTGGCTCCAACTTTAGAATGCGTGGAAATTGATCCTTCCTTAACACTGCCCTCTTGTGGGCTCTCCTGAAAATGCTACTACCTTTTACGGAGATTGTAACCCTAGGCATTCCCTTTGATTCTCAGCGCACCCCGCAAGCCACACTGTATTTTGAGAAGATACGGGGTAATCCCTTTGACTCCAATTTGGTCATTCTGACACATAGACCCCAAGCATCATTAAGTGTGTCCAGATTTTCACAAAACCCCTACTGAAAAGAGCCCCCTTCAGCTTCTGTCAGCTGCCCTTCTTTCACTGGAAGTAAGACCTGAGAGCTGCATGGGCTCGGACACCACATGGTTGTCACTATTGCTGCCATTCCAGGAACCCTTGAAGTGGTCTATTTCTCCAAAGCCAGGTCAAACACGATATGAATAGACAGATACAGGAGAAGTGGAACAGTGGGAACATGCTTTTAAACTCTATTTTACTGTATTTGTCAAGTGAAAGGAAAGCAATTGGAAAAGAAAGCAATCAGTAAAGAAAATCTACATAAAAACCACAAAGTGTCCAGCCATAGTGGCTCACACCTATGATCCTAGCACTTTGGGAGGCCAAGGTGGGAGGATCTCTTGAGGTCAGGAGTTCAAGACTAGCCTGGGCAACAGAGAGATCCTGTCTCTACAAAAAATAAATAATTATCTGGGTGTAGTAGTGCATGCCTATAGTCCCAGCTACTCAGGAGGCTGAGGCAAAAGGATCCCTTGAGCCCAGGAGTTCAAGGCTGCAGTGAGCTATGATGATACCACTGCACTCCAGCCTGGGTGACAGAGCAAGACCCTGTTTCAAAACAAACAAACAAATACAAAGTGCAAGGAGTTAGAAGGCAGCAAAATTTCTTCAAATGTGACCTATCTAAGATGACTTTCTGAGTTTCCTCAGCTAAAATTAATTTCTCCCTCTCCCACACTTCATTGATCTTTATTTTAATTGTATCATCTACTTACCATCATCTACTTAGGTCAGAACTACTTATATTAGCAGATTGTGAGTTTCCGAAGGGCAAAGACTCAAGGCTTCTAACCTACCAGATGTCTGGTAGTATTTGATTACTTAAATTAGGCAGGGAAAGAATATATTAATAAAATGGCTTTGATTGATACCATCTATGTATTCGTTTCCTGTGGCTGCAGTAACAAATTACCAGAAACTTGGTGCCTTAAAACAACAGAAATCTATTCTCTTGCAGTTGTGGAGGCCAGAAGTCCAAAATTAGCATCACTGGGCCAAAATCAAGGTGTCAGCTGGACTGTACTTCTTCAAAGGGTTTAGGGGAGAATCTGTTCCTTGACTCTTCCAACTTTTGGTGGCTGCCGACATCTCTTGGCTTGCAGCTGCATCACCCCGATCTTTGCTTCTGTCTTCACATCACCTTCTCCTGCATGTGCAAAATCTCCCTCTGCTTCTCTCTTATAAGGACACTTGGGGTGGCATTCAGGGCACACCCAGACAACCCAGGATAATCTTCCCATCTCAGGATCCTTAATTTAATCACACCTGCAAAGATCCTTCTTTCTTATAAGGTAACATTTAAAGGTTCCAGCGGTTAGGATCTGATATTCTGGAGAGACATTTTCCTACGGTCTATGATGTGATAGAATAACCATTAGGTTAGTGCACATGAACAAGGTATTGCCAACAGAATATGGGCAGGAAACCAATGGTTTCACCTTTGGTCATGGTGATCTAGGTAATTCAGAACAACCATCCTATTTAGAGCAACTAGAAAAGCTGAATATAATTTTTTTAAAAAACCTATTTGAGTGCATTCAAAGCAGTGAAGGATTATAGAGCCAAAATCCAAACCTAGAGAGATGAGCCCAGTATTTTTGGCGGCTTTTCCCCTAGAGGTATCTGCCAATTTCAAAAAAGGCAGTTAAGAGGCAGAGAAGCTGAGTAGAGGTTTTGGTAGATTAAGGGAGTAAGAGAGACAACAACTGTAGCTCGAGGTACAACAATGACAGGGGCTCTGGTCAATCTATCTTTAGTTCGAAACCCTAAGACAATACACCTGAGGAACAGAGGCGAATTGAAATAAGCCAGCCCAGTTTTGAGTCATCTCAATCCTTTATTCAAATAAAATTAACTGGTATTGCTAGTGCCACTAACCTAATTGTTGGCCAGAAGCAAATGTAAATCCATTTTGGAAGAAAATAACATACCCAGTCAAAATATTTTCAAAACGAAGGAGAGGCCAGGCACAGCAGCCCACTCCTGTAATCCCAGCACTTTGGGAGGCCAACGTGAAAGGATCACTTGAGCCCAGTAGCTTGAGATATGCCTGGGCAGCATAGTGAGACTCTGTCTCTACAAAAAACAAAAAAACTAGCCAGACATGGTGGCATGCATCTGTAGTCCTAGTTGCTCTGGAGGCTGAGGCAGGAGGATCGCTTAAGCCCAGGAGTTCAAGGCTGCAGTGAGCTATGATCACACCACTGCACTCCACCCTAGGTGACAGAGACCATATCTCAAAAAAAAAAAAAAGGAGAAATAGTAACATTATTGACAAATAAACACTAAAAAAATTGTTACCAGAAGATATATACTAAATAAAATACTAAAGGAAATTCTTCAAGCAAAGTAAAGTGATCTCAGCTAAAGCAGACAAGATAAGTACATAGGTAAACCTAAATGAATATTAGGCTCTTCAGATAATACGCATTTCTAGAGATAAAAAGGAATATCTCATAGTAATAAAGAGTTCAATTCTCACCAGGAACATAACAATTCTAAATTTGCATGTATCTAATGATATACTCAAAATATACAAAACAGAATTTAACAGAACTAGAAGTAGAAATAGAATTGTGTTCCAAAAAACAAATAAACCTTCGGTTAAACTAGTTAGTGACTCTTTTGGACTCATGTCTGGAAAGATAACTGCTTCCACAAGTAACCTTGCCTCAGGGACCAAACTGTTTATCCTGGATATGCTTTGATACGTTTGATATGTCTAAGAAGTTTTCATGAAACCCAGCTTGCCAGCCTAAGCAAGAGTGAGACCCCATCTCTACTAAAAAAAATAAAAATAAATTAGCTGGGCAACCAAAATATATACATATATATAAAAAATTAGCCAGGCATGGTGGCACGTGCCTATAGTCCCAGCTACTTAGAGGCTGAGGCAGAGGGATCGCTTGAGCCCAGGAGTTTGAGGTTGCTGTGAGCTAGGCTGACGCCACGGCACTCTAGCCTGGGCAACAGAGTGAGACTCTGTCTCAAAAAAAAAAAAAAAAAAAACCCAGTTTGTTGTTTTTCATCAAAACAGAGTATCGATTTGTCGACTAAAGAAAAAAATCAAGCTTTTAAAGAATTAAAATGAGTTTCATTTGGCAGTCTTCCTGAGGACTGTAGACCTAAGCCTATAGCCCAGGAACAGTTTCAGGGAGGTTCTATGGGACTGCCCCGGCACCGTGTTTCAGCCTACCGCTTATATACCACTGGTGGGGTTCAGTTCCTGCGAAGCCACATCAGACTTGCTCAGAAGTTACATTAAAGCAGAATCACATAGATGTTTGGGTGTGAGAGTACATCTAGTTATAGATTACAGGGGCATAATCCCTAACCCCGTCAGACATTACCTTGTGTATGGGAAAAGGTGAGGACTAGCTTCATTTGTCTTTTAAGGAACGTACATGGCAGGGCATGTGCTGTATCCTGTTTTGTCTTCCACGCATCTTTCCGGAGAGCTGCACACCCTCACAGAGCCAGGGGCTTTGTGGAATTGTGCTGGCAAGCAGGTGAACAAACTTGGTTCCTCACGTTTGGTACTTTGTCTCACGAGTTTTTATCAAGACAATCTTCTTTTTTTTTTTTTTTTTTTTTGGGACAAAGTCTCATTGTGTTGCCCGGGCTAGAGAAGACAATCTTCTGTGGTGACTTTGACCCGCCTATGTGGATAGAAATACCAGAAGAAACAACCTGGCCAAGCAGAAAGTATCAAGGTTTGTGCAAAAGTAATTGCTGTTTCAGACTGTGAATTTTAAATCCTCATAACTAGGCTCAAACACATCTTTATTAATCAAAATAGGAACCATTACAATCAACACATTTTTGCCAAAGAGAAATAAGTTTGTTTATTCGTGTAGCGTAAAAATCCATGCCTCGGGATTTGACGAACTCTTGGAAAGCATTTTCTGCATCCTGCTGGTTGTGGAAGTGTCTTCCCTGCAAAAAGTTGTCAACGTCCTTGAAGAAGTGGTAGTTGGTTGGTGAGAGGTCAGGTGAATACGGCAGATGAGGCCCAATTCGTAGCCCAATTCGTTCAGCTTTTGAAGCCTTGGTTGTATGACATGAGGTCGGCCATTGTCATGGAGAAGAATTGGGCCCTGTTGACCAATGCCAGCTGTAGGCGTTGCAATTTTTGGTGCATCTCTTCAATTTGCTGAGCATACTTCTCAGACGGAATGGTTTCCCCAGGTTTCAGAAAGCTGTAGTGGATCAGACCAGCAGCAGACTGCCAAACGGTGACCGTGACCTTTTTGTGGTGAAAGTCTGGCTTTGAAAAGTGCTTTGGAGTTTCTCCTCAGTCCAACCGCTGAGCTGGTAGTCGCAAGTTGTCGTATAGAATCACACAGATTGTCACACGTCACAATCCGACCGAGAAATCATTCATTATTGCGTACAAGAAGAGAAGATGACACTCCAAAACTACGATTTTCTTGATTTTTGATCAGCTCATGAGGCACCTGTTTATCGAGCTTTTTCACCTTTCCAATTTGCTTCAAATGCCAAATGACCACAGAACGGTCAAAGCTGAGTTCTTCAGCAACTTCCTGTGTAAGAGGATCAGCTTCGATGATTGCTCTCATTTGGTGGTTGTCGACTTCCAATGGCCGGCCACTGCACTCCTTATCTTCAAGGCTCTCCTCTCCTTTGCAAAACTTCTTGAACCACCACCACTCTGTACGTCGGTTACCAGTTCCCGGGCCAAATGCATTGTTGATGTTGTGAGTTGTCTCCGCTGCTTTACAATCCATTTTGAACTCGAGTAAGAAAAGCACTCGAATTTGCTTTTTGTCTAACATCATTTTCGTAGTCTAAAATAAATATAAAATAAACAGCAAGTAATAAGTCATTAACAAAAAAACATAAAGCGAGAAATGTGCGTTAAAATGAGGTATAACATAAGCACATTTATTTAAGAATGTATTCCAGTATCAAACGGCAATGTCAACAATGCTAAAACTACAATTACTTTTGTACCAACCTAATGCATCTGGGGAACAGAATTTGGGGGATGAGGAGGGTGGAACAAGACGCTGATTTTTGTTGTTATAGCCCATGATTTTTTAAACTGTACACATTCATTACTTTGTTGCAAATAAAAATTAAATTTAAAAGGAAAAGAAAAAAAACACATTTATTTCCTCTGAAACAGGGTAATAATATTCAGTTAAATTGGGTGGATATTTGTGGAGCATCTATTACGTGCCAACTGCTATGCTGGGCAGAAGGAAAACAAACCTGAAAAGACTAAAGTCCAGCCTGATAATTGGTCACAGTCAACTGACTCCTTCCCATAGAGTCTCAGTGGTCTCGTGGGATGAGAATCCAGTGGACTGTTTTCTATTTTTACAATCATGTAAAATTGAAATTTTTACATGTAAAAAATGTAAATGTTTTTACATTTACAAGAATGTAAAAAGTCAGGCAAGGTCTATATTCAAAATCAGGTGTCTTAGAAAAAATATCAAAGATTCAGTTGACTATTGCTGGAACTGAGGAATTTGTTTCCAAGCCCAAATTTACTTATAGCTCAGGTTCAATGAGAAGCTCTAGTTTTACTCAGTTGAGGTCTCCTGATAGTTATTCTCTTGATAACAAATATATTTTCCATGCCATTTATTAAGTTCTTGCTGTGCTCAAATCCTGCAAATTTTTATTCTCCATAGAAAATGGTACATTCATCTTGCCGTAAAAAATTGCATAATTAAATTTCTAGCTACCCAGTTGCAGCAACCAGAAATGAAAGGTTGCTATAATTACTATAATTCTTTAATATTTATAGAATGCCAACAAATTCTAGGGACATGAGACATCTATTAATGTGTAATGGCTTCTGAAATATTTTAAACGCTGCTAAAATATTTAAATATGCCTTCCTCACATAAAATACAAAAACCTATAAAGGAGATTTTGAGTCAAGGGGCAACCCCTCCTTGCATCTCTGTTTGGCATCAGTGCCTCTTATTACAGCAGTTCTCACACCAGTGGCACATTAGAAACACCTGGGAAGCTTCTAAAAAAACTCACCCACAAGAGGTTCTGATCTACTGGATCCTCAGAAAAGCCTGGAATGTGTATTGTCACCTCCTCAGGTGGTTGTCATGTGCAGTTAGGGTTGAGGACTATTACCTAAAACAGTAGTTCTCAGAGCCTGGTTCCTGGACCAGCTGTTTCAGTGCCACCTGGGAACTTGCTACCAAAGCAAAAATCCTTAGGCTTCCCCCAGATGTACAGAATCAGGAATTCTGGGGGTGGGGCCCAACAATCTGTATTTTAACAAGCCCTCCAGGTAATTCTGGTGCACACTCAAGTTTGAACCACTAGACTGAAAAGAACATAAAAACAAGAATTTTCAGAAGAATGCAGTTAACAAAGGAGGGAGAATACAGGCAGAACTCTCTTCCTGGGCATTGGGACGGGAGGGAGGTAAGAAGGTCTGTAGTACTTTGGGTGGAAGGGAGACTTGGCTGAGGAAGATGCTCTTCTTTTATGACAGGTTTACCAAGATTAATCATACCTTGGTGAGGAGAGCCACACTTACAAACTAGCCTAAACCTAAATTACATTTTTTTTGCATGAGATGAGAGAGATTCTTGGTGGAGAGAAAAGGAAGGGGCAGGAAGATGATCAGAAATCTAGTGAGCATGGAAATTAGGGTCTCTAAATGTTTGGTAGAACGAAGTGGGGGCATACCCATGCATACCTGTATGTAGTTACACACAAATAGAGAGCAAAATTAAATCGGTTGGTTTTAGAAAATATTTCATGTAACCGTCTAGGGAGAACCTGATGACTTTTTTTCTCTACCGTAAAAATTACACAACAGATGAGGAGTTCTTTCAGGTAGAGAAGAGGGTCATCCCATGCTTGGACTGTACCTCAGAATGAACAAATGCTGAAATTTTGATCATTTTATAGGGTTTCCAGCTTTCCAATGAGATTATTCTGGTAGTTGCCAGGGAAAATCCCTTTGGACAGTATTTTAAATTCTCCTCATTAGCAAGTAGCATGCGATAAGGTTACACCATGCAGTTTCTGCTAAAATAATAACTGTGGTAACATGCAATATGAATGAGATACAGGCATTTTGACTTCCGTTTAGTGGAGCCAATACCTTAAGAATGAGGAAATTTCTTCCTCCATATGGCCTCAAGACAAGGATTACACATGTTTATCGAAAGATTAAGGTCGCACTAATTGTTTTTAAGTAGATTCCTAATCTTGGGGAGAACCAAATTTAATTGTTGGGGTTAACATCTCTAAGTATCTTAGAGGACTGTAATTTAATTAGCAGAAACATTTTGAGCCCAGTTTGGATTGTAACGCATCATTGCTCAGCACACATATTCTGAAGATAAGGACAGTTGCTCCATTCATTCTGATTAATACGGCCAGTGCTATATTTGGCGTAATCAACATCCACATAAGAAATATTCTGGAAGTGTCAGAGGCTTGTTAAAGCTAGATATTTACAGGGGAAAATATCTAGGAATATAGTTTGTCAGCAAATTTATAATGAAACTAAATGTGGCCTTTATTCCTTCCTTTCTCTCACTGTGTATCTCTGAGACTGTACAGAGATCAGTAGATCACAGATCTTTGGGAAATGGTCACAGTATTACTCGTAGGCTTAATGATTCTTCCCAGTGGGTTTTTCCAGCTAGAATTAGTAAATGAAAGAACTAGATTTTCGTAAGGCAGCAAATGAGTAGCATTAACACAGAGAAGCCCTCTCTATTCAGAGAAATGTCATTGCTCAGATAAGTTGGGAAATATGCTGTTAAATATCTTCTGTAATAAATTCACCAACTTTACAAGCACAGGATAAGCGAATTTATGTAAGTAAATAAATGCTTTTAGTAAAGAAACAGAAAAAAATACTAACTGGGCGAGTGCGGCAGCTTGAACCTATAATCCCAGCTACTTGGGTGGCTAAGGTGGGAGGATCTACTGAGCCCAGGAGTTCAAGACCAGCCTGGAAAACACAGTGATATCTCTAAAAAAAAAAAAAAGAAGAAGAAGAAATTACCAAGACCCAAAGGTGTGTACCTATACTCCCAGCTACGTAGGAGGCTGAGGCAGGAGGATTTCTTGAACCCAGAAATTTAAGGCTACCGTGAGCTATGATTGCACCACTGTACTCCAGCCTGGACAACAGATCCCATGTCTTTAAAAAATTACTAATTGGGGTAGAGTTCAAATAATAAGTTAGAATATACTATGCAGCTTGTGAATGTTGATTGATTGTATGAATGTTACAACTCTTTATCTCTCCTGTATACATTATTTGTATTTGAAAGTGTGTGATACTTTAGAATAATTTCATACACTACAAAGGTCTTAAAATGTCAAGAATGAGTAGTCTTGTAGAGGATATTTAGAAACTCCATAGGATTCCTTATGACAGCTGTTAATTAGAAGAGCTTTAGCAATACAGAAATATAAAGCAATAAAATTAAATTTACTCTTTGTACTGAAATTGAAGAGATGTTACAGATAGTACAAATAGAAAATAACCAATTAGAATATCATTAAATCCTAACATGTCAATGATCCTATGTCACCATACTAACGCATATTATGATTGTTATGCACTTTTCTCAACAATCAACTTCTCGAGCAAATTGTGAGAGCAACTAAATTGAAATGGCCCACAAAGATGCTCTATAGCAGTGCCTTTTATCAACACTTTGTCATTGTTGTGTAGAATTCCACATCACCAAAAAGTCAAAATGCGAAGATACTAAAAGCCTATTTGGGAGTTGGGTAATGTGTTAGTTATCTATTGTTGCACAACAAATGACCACAAAGTTATTGGCCTAAAACAGCACAATTTATGACCTCATAGTTTCTTTAGGTCAGGAATTCGGGCACAGCTTAGCTGGGTCCTCTGCTTTGGGTCTCAAAAGTCTGCAATCAAGGTGCCAGCCAAGCTGCACTCTAATCTGGAGATTTAACTGGGAAATGATACTCTTCTAAACTTAACTCAGAGTATTGGCAGAATTCATTTCCTTGCAGCGGGAGGACCAAGGGCCCCAGCTTCTTGCTGGCTGCAGGCTGGAGGCTGTCCTCAAAAGCTGCTTGGAGTTCCCACGAGCCATCTGCAGTTCCTAGGGGCTGTGTGCAGTCTCTTTCCCGCTATTGGGCGCTTACTTTATCAAGCCAGCAGGGAGAGCCTCTAGAGCAGTCTCCTAGCACCATGGAGCCTTAGAAAACATCATCACAGGAGTGGCATCCATCATCCATATTCTGTTGGGTGGAAGCAAGTCTCATATCCCATCCACACTCAAGGAGAGGCTTATGCACTAGAAAGCAGGATGGTGGAGGTGGTGGTGGTGGGGTTGGAGTCTGTCCACCACAGGTAATGTATTTAACCTGCCTGGATTTCATTTTCCCCACCTGTTAAGTAGGAATTGGAATCTCTAACCCGTGGACTGTTGTGTGCATCATAAGAGTGCAGAACACAGGGCCTGGCACACAGGAAGTGCTCGACACAAGAGTTAAGTCCTCTGTCTCACTCTCTTCCCTTCCCTTCCGTTACAATGTGATAGATTACAGTACATCCTCACCGTCCTCAATCGGTTCTTGGAAACCACACCTTTAAGTAAAGGACACATAGCAAAACCAATTTTACCACAGTTAAGTTCCCACAGCATATTTCTAGTCACAAAAACACCAAGCTGGGCGCAGTGGCTCATGTCTGTAATCCAAGCACTCTGGGAGGCCAAGGTGGGTGGATTG
>CAUYRT010085515.1:0-25668 GCA_963574885.1 Lepilemur ruficaudatus | reverse complement strand
AATTAATTTCTTTCTATTTATAGTAGAGACGAGGTCTCACTCTTGCTCAGGCTGGTTTTGAACTCCTGACCTTGAGCGATTCGCCTGCCTTGGCCTCCCATAACACTAGGATTACAGGCGGGAGCCACCGTGCCTGCCCGAAATGAACAGTTTTGTGTTCTGTTTTTCTCACTTAACACTGTGAGCATTTTTTGATAATTAGTTTTCCCAAAAGAGTTTTTATCTTTACCTAATCATCTACCATATAGGTGACACTATAACTAACCATTCCCTTTACAATAACCACTCACGTTTATTTCTCATTAATACAAATAACATTACCATGAACACCTATGTCTATATCTTTGATTAGGACAGATTATAATCTTACCATGTGCTAAACACACTTAACATGCATTATTTTATTTCATCCTCATAATAATGCTCTAAGGGGGGATACTACTATTATTCCCATTTTACAGATGGAAAAGCAGAGGCTAAGTTACTTTCCCAAAGTCATAATGCTATTATTAAGTAGTGGGGCCAAAACTCAAATCCAAATGCACTTAACTATAAAGTGACTATTTTTACGTCTCTCAATGTTGCCAAGTAGCTTCTCAGAAATGTCTCACAATTTTCTATTATCAACAGCAATATGTGAGAACACCTGCCTCACTAGAGCATTGAGTACTTCCATTAAAAAAAAGAGCTTGGGTGAGTATGGTGGCTCATGCCTACAAATCCCAGCACATTGGGAGGCCAAGGCAAGAGGATCGTTTGAGGCCAGGAGTTGAAGACCAGTCTGGGCAACATGGTGAGATCCCATCTCTACAAAATGAATAAATTTAAAAAATTAGCTGAGTGTAGTAGCACACACCTATAGTCCTAGCTACTTGAAAGGCTGAGGTGAGAGGATCACCTGAGCCCAGGAGTTTGAGGATGCAGTGAGCTATGATCATGCCACTGAGATCCAGCCTAAGAGGATAGGGCAAGACCCTGTCTCAAAAGTAAAATAAAATAAAAGAAATAAAAGAAAAAACTAAGCTTATCTAATAGGTTAAAAAAGGCATTTCTTTCAATTTGCATTTCTTTGATTACTGGTGCAATCACATATTTATTCACGTTTGTTAACTATTTAATTTTTGCCTTCTGTGATTTGTCCATCTGCCCTCTGCTTATTTTTCTATTATCATCTTCTGGGTTTTTCTTATTGCTTCACATAAGCTCCTCCTAAGTCTGCCCTATGTCTTAAGTCAGCCATCACCAAGACAAGCAGCCTTCCTGTAACACTCTTGCTTGCTTATCACTTGCTATATACATTCTTTTTTTAGATGTCTGTGAGCCTACTTCTATTACCAGAATTGTGGGTGATTACCTTTAGGTGTTTTCAGGAAACAATAGAAATACAACTGACCTAACAAGGGGCATTTCCACTCTCTAATTTCCAGTGAGTATAAGAAGAGCACAAGGGAGTAATAAGAGCACAACTCAACCCAAAAGGAAGATGGAAGGCTCATCTCCTTAATGATATATATTCTAGTCATCTATAGTTCCCTAAACTTGCCCTGTTCCTTCATTCCTCCATGATATTGAACATTCTGTTCTCTGCCCAGAATGCCCATTTCCTCATCTGTCTTTCCGGCTGTCCCCTCCTTTACCTGCTTTCTGTGATTCTTTATCTCTTCTATCTGACAAACTTACAGCCATACTACTTGGGCTGCTAAATACTACAGGAAAAAAGTCATACAATCATGTGGATTCTTAGTTAAGACCTCAGTATGCTAGGCAATTCTCTCAAATTACCCTAGCTCCCTCTTGTATTTGCTTAAGGAGTTATATGTAATCATCATTTCTCTGCTCCATTCCTTCAATGCTTTCCCACTTAGGATATCTTTAAGTATGGTACACAAGGCTCTCTCTGATCGTCTCCTGTCTACCTCTCTAAACACAGAACTGGTTAGTCATTCACCAACATGTACACTGAACTGCAATCCCAACATCTTTTTTGTTGTTGTAATACAGACGGGGTCTCACTGTCTGTGCCTAGGCTGGTCTTGAACTCCTGGGCTCAAGCAATCCTCCCGTCTTAGCCTTCTGTGTACCTGGGACTACAGGCACACACCACCACATCCAGCCCCAGTGTTTTATTTCTTAAATCTATCATGCAATTTCAGGCCTCTGTGTCTTTACATATTGTTTTTCTCTCTGTGTAGAACACTTTCTCCTCCAAATTCTTTGCCTAGCAAATGTCACTGATCCTTCGGAATTCAGCTTAAGAAAACCCTCTTCTAGAAAGATTCCTTTAATACCACTCTGATTTAGATACCCTGTCCTGTGGCACTCTGTACATGCTTCTAGCACAATATTTAAGTACTGCAATTTTTGTTCTCTGTTTCTCTAACTAAACAGTAACCAATCTGGGGGCAGGAATCATATTTAATTTGATTTTATATTTGTAGCATCTAAAAGTGCCAGTACATATAAGGCATTCAATCCACGTTTGCTTAACAAATGAGTCATTCAAAACTGAACTGTAGGCCGGGCGTGGTGGCTCACACCTGTAATTCTAGCACTCTGGGAGGCCGAGGCGGGCGGATCGCTCAAGATCAGGAGTTTGAAACCAGCCCGAGTGAGAGCGAGACCCCGTCTCTACTAAAAATAGAAAGAAATTAATTGGCCAACTAAAAAATATATAGAAAAAAATGATCCAGGCATGGTGATAACATGCCTGTAGTCCCAGCTACTCAGGATGCTGAGGCAGAAGGATCCCTTGACCCAGGAGTTTGAGGTAGCTGTGAGCTAGGCTGATGCCACAGCACTCTAGCCCGGGCAACAGAGTGAGACTGTCTCAAAAAAAAACCAAAAAAAACAGAACAAAATTGAACTGTATTAGCTTGTTTATGAAGCCTTCCCTAACCCCCAGGTTAAGGTACTTCTTGCTCTCCTTTGGTGTACTTTGTACATCCTTCTGTTACAGCTTGTCAAGCTGCATTTTAACTCTCTCCATCAACTGGATTGTAAATTACTTGAGGATAGTGACTGTCTTTCCTATCAGTAGATTAAGTAGCTGGAATAGGGCCTGGCATATACTATTCAATCAATTCATATACTGAGCAAAACTCCACGCACCAAGGAAGCTCACAAAGGTCTACAGCCACACACTTCCCTAAGCTCCACCTAAGGGCTTAGGGCACAGTTGAGTTTCCATATCTCATGGAAAAGCAGTGATGGCTCAAAGCCCAAAGTAATATCCATTTGATTTTTATTCTCACCCAATTTTTCTATGCTTTCCAAGATTTCAAAAGTATGCATATGTTTTTTTATCATATTAATAGTTAATAATAAACTTTACACACTATAATATGTGCCTGCTTTTAAAAAAAAGCAGACTAAGTCACTTGACAATTTCTGCTATCACTGCTCAAAGCCGCTTTATGCACTTACATTTTAATAATGCTAACTAATGTTGGATGAGTAGATTGATGGAGAGAAAAAAGAGAAATACTCACCATTGTACTTAACACTGTTGGCCAGAATAAGGTTTACATCATCTAGAAAGCTCTCACGACTCTGATACTTGTGCTTGGAGATATTCTGTAATGAAAAGAATCAGGCACTCAGATACACATACAAAGTCACTTCTTGAGTACAAAAAGGCATTTTTAGATTAAATACTCACCTTACGTATAGTCTCTAAATCCATTGGATTGATAATCACTTTGTAATAATCTGGAACAAACTTCTTATTAACTGGGTGATGAAATGGCCAAGACTAGTAAAAAGAAAGCATGGGAAATTAAATGGAAACCACTCTATACCAGAGATTCTCAACCTTCGTTGGGTCACAGATATTCCTGACAAAAGCTATGGACCCTTTTTCCAGAAAAACACATAATCATATCAAACTCTGTATATGATTTCAGGAGTTCATAGATTTCTTTAAGGGTTTCTGTGCCCTGACAGGGTAAGAACCCCTACTCTACACTCACACTTAAAATTCCTTATTCCCTAGTCCCATCCAGAAGTTTTATAGCATTACACATGTAGGAAATATGCCTACAGTGCAAAAGGAAACTCAATTAATTCCTGGGAAGGATCATTACAACAACAACAAAATTAAACAAACACTTGGTAATTATCAAAGTGTCATTTGCCTAGAAGCACCTCTGAATCAAGAGCCTCCCATTAGTTGGTATCCTTTCTCTCCAGAGCTATTCAGGAGCATTCAAATACTGAATGTCAACAACAGAAACCAAGAACCTCTCTATATGCAGACTCCTGGCCTCTTTGATGTCAATGATAATACACTCATACAGCAAAAAGGTCAATATTTAAAATAACATACCAGTCTCAATTAACATACACCAATACTCAGGCTCGCCAACATACATACACATGCATACCCTGTACTTCTTTTCTTTCCTCTGTATTATCCTCACAATATTTAGCACAGAGACCACTTACATCTGGAACTGCCATCATTTTCTGGGTGACGATGTTGTCCAGAATGAAAGAAAATGCCACTTGGTCATCATCATCCAGCAAGGGGTTGATAGCTTTCTCTAAGCGAGCCAATTTATCTTCTTTCTGAAATGAAACAAACCAAAGCCAAGATAGAGGTTTCCCTGAAGTATGATCACTACAGAAAAGTTAAGATATAATTTAAGGTTCAGCTAACTGTCTATTACCCTTGCCCCAGAAAGTTTAACTTTGAATTATCTACTATATAGTTCCAGGCAAAAAGTCCAGATAAATGATATTCCAATAAAAGGGACAAAAATGACATGCCAACAACTTCCTTAGCTATTCTGCATTTTATTCCCCCCCCCCTTTTTTTAAGAGATGTGATCTCCCTCTGTTGCCTAGGCTGGAGCACAACGGTGCGATCACAGCTTAATGCAACCTCAAACTCCTGGGCTCAAACAATTCTTCCACCTCAGCCTCCCAAGCAGCTGGTACTACTAGCCCATCACACCCCACTAATTTTTTCTTATTTTTCTGTAGAGAAAGGGGCTTGCATTCCTGACCTCAAGCGATCCTCCTTCCCTGAACTCCGAAAGTGCTAGGATTACAAGCATGACCTACCCGCATCCAGGCCTCTACATACTATTCTTCTGGATCACCAAAAATATATATCCCTGGATATCAATAGCTTAGCTCCCACTAAAAAAAAATCTTTGGCAAGTCAGGCCTTAATATCATGCTGTTTCTGCTATAGAACTGTTGCTGAAAATACTGAACATTACTGTTGATTAGTGACTTTTGAATAAGGGGACCTAATCCAATAAATTCATTTCAGACTCTATACTAGGAAAAAGTTTATGTTCCCACTGTTCCACATCCTCATCAACACGTAGTACCGTCAGTCTTTTTAATGTCAGCCTTCATGGTGGGTATGCAGTGGTATCCAACAGTGATTTAAATTTGCATGTCCCTAATGATTACTCAAGTTGAGAATCTTTTCATGCTTATTGCCCATTTAGTTATTCTCTTTTGTGAAATGTCTACTTCAATATTAACTTCATCATTATAATTGTACTTTTGTAAGCTTATAAGGTGCCACAATTGTTTTTGGTAAGAAGACGGAATATAGATTATCATTTAAAAATTAAAATTCCTCCCTGCCGAAACATTGGCTAGTCTCTTAGCTACTACTGACTTCCTGAGAAGTCAGTTTCCTTTGCCCTTTCTAAAGATTTATGTAGGTTCTGCATCTTAATCCTAACTTTACTATTTAATAGTCATGATGGCTAAAGTAAATATTTTCTTCCATGGACTTAGTTTTTCCATCTACAAAAGGGATTGGCCTTTAGTTCTAAAGTCCCTTCTAGCCTTTACGTACTCCCACATATACTCTTTTTTTCTGTTAAATTCCCTACTTCCTAAACCCTGCTATCCCCCAACTTCAAATTCCATTGCCTTTCTCTCATTCTAAATGTCTTACCTCTTTGAGTTTTTCATCACAGAGATCCAGCATGGATTGAGAGATCTGGGTCAATGAGTGTTTTGGCCCTACAGAGGAACAGTAAGACATGGGACCATTAAAAATGGGAACGAAGATCTGTTAAGGCTTCCCTATCCTTTCAACACATTTACTTAAGAACCTAATATTATGCCATGCACCAGCCTAACTGCTGGGTTAGATACATATGCTAGACTTGAGACTGGGTGTAGTGGCCCACACCTGTAATCCTAACACTTTGGGAGGCTGAGGCAGGAGGACTGCTTAAGGCCAGGAGTTCAAGACACGGTAGACTTATCTCCATTTTTCAGTGCCAAACATATAGCAGGTATATAATATGAATAAATGAACTAATTTTAACTGTCTTTTGTTTTTTTGAGACAGGGTCTTGCTCTGTCAGCAGGGTTAGAGTACAGTGGTGTGATTATAGCCTCACTGCAACCTCAAACTCTTGGGCTCAAGTGATCCTCCCACCTCAGCCTCCCGAGTAGCTGGGACTATAGGCATGCTGCCACACCTGGTTGATTAATTTTTGCCACTACGCCTGGCCTTGACTCTTTTCTTATTTGCGCATATTCATGCATAATAGTACTGTTGCCTTTAATACCTTGAGAATGATACTATGGATGGGGAATAAGAATTTGAGGATGGGCTGGGTGTGGTGGCTCACATCTACAATCCTAGCACTCTGGGAGGCCAACGCGGGTGGATCGTTTGAGCTCAGGAGTTTGAGACCAGCCTGAGCAAGAGCAAGACACCGTCTCTACTAAAAAAATAGAAAGAAATTAGCTTGACAACTAAAAAAATATATATATATATAAAAATTAGCCGGGCATGGTGGCGCATGCCTGTAGTCCCAGCTACTTGGGAGGTTGAGGCAGGAGGGTCGCTTGAGCCCAGGAGTTTGAGGTTGCTGTGAGCTAGACTGACACCACCACAGCACTCTATCCCAGGCAACAGAGTAAGACTGGCTCAAAAAAAAAAAAAAGAATTTGAGAATGGATGAAAAGATTTCAATGGATAATTTATAATTTTTTTTTCTTTTTTTAGACAGAGTCTCACTCTGTTGCCTAGGCTAGAGTGCCGTGGCGTCAGCCTAGCTCACAACAACCTCAAACTCCTGGGCTCAAGCGATCCTTCTGCTTCAGCCTCCCAAGTAGCTGGGACTACAGGCATGTGCCACCATGCCCAGCTAATTTTTTTGTATATATTTTTAGTTGGCCAATTAATTTGTTTCTATTTTTAGTAGAGACGGGACCTCGCTCTTGCTCAGGCTGGTTTCGAACTGCTGACCTTGAGCAATCCGCCCGCCTCGGCCTCCCAGAGTGCTAGGATTACAGGCGTGAGCCACCGCGCCCGGCCTGATAATTTATAATTTTTCCATATGAGGCATATACAATTTGTAATTGTGGATCCAGCAATTAGGATGTTTCTGGTACTTCAACAGAAGGCAAGTGCAGGGTTGTGAGGTGTGAATGGGAACTGAAAAAGTAGAAGAGTGGCCAGGTACAGTGGCTCATGCCTGTAATCCTAGCACTTTAGGAGGCCAAGGCAGGAGGACTGCTTGAAGTCAGGAGTTTGAGACCAGCCTGAGCAAGAGTGAGATCCCATCTCTACAAAAAATAGAAAAATTAGCTAGCTGGACATGGTGAGGCACGCCTGTAGTCCCAGCTACTTGGGAGGCTGAGAGAAGATGATTGCTTGAGCCTAGGAATTTGAGGTTGCAGTGAGCTATGATGATGCCACTGTACTCTAGGTAGGGTGAGAGAGCAACCCTATCTCAAAAAAACAAACAAAAGCAGAGAAGAGTATATGGAGCATGGTGGTTAAGAGTACAGGTTCTAGAGTTAGACATACCCAGATCAACATCTCTACTCTGCAACACTACAGGCCTGTATGTTCACCTGGAAAATGAGGATTATAATAGTACCCATTTCAAACATTTCTTACAGCGAAATAAAAGAAAATTATACAAGTAAAGAACTTGGCATCACTAGTGGTATTACTACTACTGTTACGGTCAGCACTTGAGTATAAGGAAGACAGAAGAGTCAACTAGAAGAAGAATGCAAAGCAGTGAAAAAGTTATGATTTTTAAAATTCCAATTTTTTTTTTTTTACTAACATCTCCACCTCAATGACCCATAGGCATCTCAAGTTCTGTATCTTCAAAATTAACTCATACCTTCCTACTCCCTTCCAATCTGATTTTTAAGTAATTATCCTTGTAACCTGAATGACAGTTGGGCCTAACAAATTTATTTTTCCCTTGCATATATGTGGCACTCTGCTAGGCCCTGGGAATATAAACATAAATAAGATACAGTTTCTCTAGATGTCACAAAGTGGTGGGAGAGTCAGATATATAACTATGGTGTAACAAAAAGCTATAAAAGTTGACTTAATTGTGCAGGGGGGAATAGAGGATAGAAAAATGGATATTTTAGGCAATTGGGATAAATGTTTATGAGGAGATGGTATAAGTTGGTCTGGAAATACAAATGGAAATTTACCACTGAACAGAAGAAAGGCCATTCCAGAAAGAGTTCAAAGACTGTGCAAAGGCATGAAAAAATGGCATGGGATATTTAGTGAAATATAATGGTGAGTGTGGCAGGAGGTGATAGTGGGTATGGGAGCCAGTCATTGAAAATGGAGGAAGCCAAGAGAAGTTAAATAACTTGTTTATGGTAACTCAATTACTAAGTGACAGAGCCATGATTCACACTTTGTCTATACTCTGAATTCCTCTACTTATATATGAATCTGCGCTCAAGGATGCAACTAGAAACCAGAAAATCTTTTTCTTGCAGAAATTATACTGTTTCCTTTCTTTTAAACAGATTTTTTCCTCCTTGCCTTCCCAGCTTTTAAGCAAAGTAGACATATAATGGCCCCTCTAACAAATTTGTAAAGACCAAATCAAAGATTAACATACAGCAGATATGGTCACAAGCACATACTCTGCATAGGTTCCATCCACACTGAATGCCTTTCTCTTCTATTAACCTAGGCCCACTTCATCCTCTCCCACTACTCCACATGCAACTGTTTCATTTTAACAGATAGACTCCAAATTCTCCAGAGGATATAAGAATAAAATAGCGAGAAACAAAGCAGCAGTATTTATTAAATGACTGAAAATGTACATTACCTGATTTTCACATCCCAAAATACACTAATAAATTGTAGTCTTTTCAGCTAGTCAAGTCTGAATTTAGAACTAGTAAGGGATAAACAAGGAACTGAAAGGTGACCTTTACGGTCAAGAACAGGTGATTCTTACCATTGTAGGTTGCACTATTTTTCACAATTAGCTCCAAATGCTCTCTGAACTCTTCCCGAGATGGGTAGAGGCGTTTACGCACATTTTCACGGAGTGTTTGTAGGTCCATTGGTCGAGTGATGATTTTGTAGTAGTCCTTTACAACCTTTGCATTGACTGGAGTGTGGAAAGGGTATGTCTGTGCAAACAAGAGCCAGTGCGATCCATGAGCAAAGAACATTTGCCAGAGCCAGTTCCTGAAGACTCTCACATCTTACCTGTCTACCTGGCCATCAACTCTCAAAGGAATCTTTCTAGATGGAGCAGGTCTGTTTCCTCTACTAAACTGTTAAAAAAAAAACACCAAAAAACTACATCCCAAAGAATTAGGAGTTCCAGGTACCTAGGTCTATACACTACTGCCCTATATCTGAAATCACAAACAGAACAAAGAGCCTTGCCATCCCTACAGTAGATACTCAATGCAATGAACTCACATTTGGAAGATCTCTCATGTCATTGATGATAGACTCCAAGATGGATGACAGTGTCACCATAGGGTCTGTCCGGCGCCGGTGGATGGACTTATGAGGCCTCTATGGAGAAATAAGAAATCAGAATGCTTCTTTAGACCAAAAAAACTCACGTTCTCTAACCAGGCAAATATATTTTAGAAATCTTTTAATGAAAAGTACACATAATTCTTAGGGCAAGGCCAATGGGAGAATCTAAGGCTGTCAAAGCCATGGCATAGAAGGCTGGGGGAAATCAATGAGAACTCATCTGATCAGAAGGAAGCAATACAGATACTCACATTCAAATAGTCACAATGAACAGTGGTTCCAACTCGCCGTTTCTTCTTGGGAGGAAGTTGCTGTTTAGGGAACTTGAGAACCAGAGATTTTCTTCGAACCTCATCTGCACTGCAATCAATAAACTTTCAATAGGATATAGCCCCTATTTCTAGTTCCCAGGAAAAAAAATGCAACTACAATGAAAAAGTCCAAAGTACCTGAGCATGAGCCTGGGGAGTAAAAAGCCAAACCAAAGGCCAGACATCCACCTTCTAAGGCTCAGATCAGGCAAGGCCTCATAGGATCTCCAAATTAATAAAGAACTAGGCAAGTCACAACTTCACCTCAGTTTCCTATCTGGAAGATAAGGGAACTAGGCTAAAGGAATTTTAAGAATCCTTCCAGTTTTAACATTCTGTTTTAGGGTTAAAGGGCTAGGAAACCTAACTCATTCAGAATGGAAACAAGAAATTAAACACTGATTTGGAAAAAAAATAGTTTGGGTTTTCCCTTAATCATTAAGCCCATCCACCTTCTTCCCTTCCATTGTAAGGGATTAAGATACCACATTTGCCTTTTCTAATGCGCTTCAAAACATAATAACCATTATAGATATTGTTAAATTAAATCAACGAGGGTGGAAAAAAACAACCTCAAACAAAATACAAACAGAAATAAGTGAATCTGACTATATCAAATTGATTTTAAAAATTATACACAAAAACAATCCAAATATATTTTGAATGTAATGCCCTAACTGTACACCTTCAGTGGCATGTAGTCCAAGGATAATAAACTATAGAAAACATCTTGAATCTACTTTATAGGTTTGCTGTTGCTTAGTGGTATTAGTATAGTAATTCTGAAACTATTTTGTACATATCATAGGACAGAGCAAACGAATAAATATATTGATGTTGGAAATCAATATTGAGAAATTTATTTACTGAGAAAGGATACAAATATGAAATGGGAAAAGATGAGAAAGAATCTATCGGTACAATTTGGATTAGAGGTACCAGTACAAAGTTGTGATTTAAAATATATGCATATTTACTAGTTCTGCCCACAAAAGAGCATAGAAGCAATGACATCTCAATGGCCATGAGCATATATGTAACACCTAGATCTTGGTTTCTAAATACTATTCCCTAATAAAAGGAACCTGGGCTCCTTGTAGTAATGGCCGATTGTAGGTCTAGGACAGGAAAGTTCAAAGAGAGCTTGTGGGAAGGGCACAGTGGCTCACGCCTGTAATCCTAGCACTCTGGGAGGCCGAGGTGGGAGGATTGCTTGAGCTCAGGAGTTCGAGACCAGCCTGAGCAAGAGCAAGACCCCATCTCTACTAACAAAATAGAAAGAAATTAGCTGGACAAAAAAAAAAATATCTATCTATCTATCTATCTATAATTAGCCGGGCATGGTGGTGGCGCATGCCTGTAGTCCCAGCTACTCAGGAGGCTAACGCAGGAGGGTCGCTTGAGCCCAGAAGTTTGAGGTTGCTGTGAGCTAGGCTGACGCTATAGCACTCTAGCCCACTCTAGCCCGGGCAAGAGAGTGAGACTCTGTCTCAAAAAAAAAAAAAAAGAGAGAGAGTGAGTCTGTGACATCTTATCTTGTGTCAGAAAGCAAAAATATTCTCAAAGATTTATAGTCATTTCAAAAGGGCACAAGATCTGGCTTAAAGGAGTCAAATTTGGGATACTATCTATGCATCTAAATTAATGATGTTAAAGAATTATAAAACATTACATTTGCAAAGGAAACAATTTCAGAATCCATAGTAATACTTTAAAAGGGAGAGGAGAAAGTTCTTCTTTACAGAAAAATGGTAGCTAATGTAGAAGGAATGCTAGAATTAGAAAAATCATCATTTTAGAACTGCCCCCCCCACCAAAATAATTGTATCAGGTAATGATCATCAATTGATGCTAAGACTATTGAAAGACTGTTATGGAATAGGATATTCACTCACATGTTTATTACAAAGAGAAAAACATACCTTTATTATAGGATAATAAATCTATATTTATTTGGGGACCACCTCTTTAACAAGATGATCAAAAAATAGTGGGAAAACTATGATATGAGCTTCCTTATGTGGTACAGTAAGTATATAATATACCCATATATGGTATTAAATGTCTTATGAAAGACATTTAATCTGAACCTAGTCAACAAGAAAATAGACAAATCCAGAATGTGGGATATTTTATGAGACAATTGGCCTGAACTCTTCAAAAAATTCAATGTCATGAAAAACATAAAAGGCAGGGAGGACCATTCTAGATTAAGAGAGACTCAAAATATATTTAATGTTTGAACTAGGATTAGATTCAGAATCGGGAAGGGGAGCAATAAAGGATATTCAGACAATGGGAAATTTGAATGAGGTTTGAATATTACATATTACTATTAATTAATGTTAACTTTCTTAGGTGTGATAATAATATGTTGCTATATTCTTATTCTTAGGACATGTGTGCTAAAGAATTTAGGAGTGAAATGTCATGATGCCTGTAACTAACTTACTTCCAAATGTTTCAGTGACCAAAAAAATAGGTATACAAAGATGAAGCAAATGTGGCAAAACATTAACAATTGGTGAATTTAGAGGAACAGTATATTATATTCCTTCAACTTTTCTGTATGTTTGCAATTTTCAAACTAAAAGTTAGGGGGAAAAATTTCAAAACTTCTCCATTTTATTATCTATTAACTTCTCTGAGGGCAAAAAACAGGTATATGCATAGTTTACATATCTGCTAAATCTTTTTAGATGGTCCATTGTCAGAACACTCTGAGATTAGGGACCTTGCAAATATTACGAGTGCCTGGAAGTAGAACAGGAAAAGAGAATTAACACCTACTGAACATCTATTATATGCCAGGTACTGTACTATATGCTTTATAGTCTCTCTTATTTTATCTTCTTAACTACCCTGGTAAGGGTGGTTTTATTTTGTAACTAAGGAAACTGAGACTCAAGAAAATTAGGTAGCATGCCCAAGAGCAAGTGGTGGAGCCTAATGAGTGGTACAATTTTCATTACGGGTAACAATTACTGAGGAAAATTAATCAAAATCCCTGTACTCTCAGTTCCAATTCAGAGAACATATCATATCCACCCCTGCCACCCACCAACATCACCAAACTCCAACAGATCTGTCTCACAGTACTTCCTGCCTGCTATCCCTTACCTCTCAATTAGCTGTTTCCCCAGGACAATCTTGGTCCCTTCAACCTTGATAAGTTCTTCATTATCATTATGAATGACTGTCTTTTCCAACTCCTCCTCCTGCTCCTCTGTCATGGCAACAGGGTTGGAAGGTGGAGCATTTGTTTGATAATAGAGGGGGCAAAATTTGTTTGTCCTCATGTGCCCAATGGCACCACATGCGCCACATTTCAGCTGCAAAGGAAAAGCATCAAAGTGTCAGAGGTAAGCAGATAAGAAGTACAGTCATCCCTCAGTATTCACAGGGGACTGGTTTCATTCAGGACCTCCTGAGTATACCAAAATCCACGCATACTCAAGTCTTGCAGTTGGCCCTGTGGAACCTGAGCATACAAAAAGTGAGCCCTCTGTATATATGGATTTCACAACCCATGATCCGTGCCTGGAAGGCAACCTATACAGTTCAAACTCATGTTGTTCAAGGGTCAACTGTATATATAAGGCAGGGGAGAAACAAGAGCAACTTCAGAACTTTTGCTCTAACATAGAATTGTTACGCACCTATCAACCAGAACCCACTAGACATAAGTGTATGTATGGAAATGACATGCGAAAAATAACAATGAAATCCAAGGACTCAATATTGCTTTAAAAATCAAGGAAGGGAGAAAAAAAAGAGGATACCACTCCCAATTTAAGTTGTGAACTACAAAAATATTAAATATGCAAGAGAAACATTGCTGAAAGCCCAAGCCCGCATGCAGCAGCACAATCAGCCAGCTGGGTGTATTCCCAGCCCTCTAGTAAAAACAAGGAAAAGGCTCAATGATACCAAGTCTCCACCTCAGTTTTGCAACTAAATGGCATCGGTATCCTAGACCTCAATTTCATCTGTAAAATGGGGCCAATACTGTATCTAATATCACGTACAAGAACAGAACATTAAAATAATGACCTCAGTACATGTTAGTAACAGTGCTTTACTTTTTTTCAGTATTTTACAGTTCATAAAGTGCTTCCTGTGCATTATGTCATTTAATACAACACTGTGAGACAGGTGTCACTTTATGGAAAACAAGTACATTCGTGTCCCTGTGCGTATATACACACACATAAACACGAACGTATGTGTAAAAAAATCCACCAAACCTATCTTGACTTCTAGGAAGTATTTCAAGTGAAGAATAAATGACACCCAATGAGAACAATGGCACCAGATTGGGTGTAGTGCTGCTGGTACCGTTCACACTAGTACTAATAACACCCAAGTAGCCACATCAATTCACAAACTAGCTTTCCACAATGCTGCCCTCGTTCCCAGTAACTCAGGACACCAAAAGCGAAGGAAAAAGGTATGCTTTCTTCCTTTGCTTCATTGGTTGTGATCACACCACATTATACTTACTTTTAAGTCAGGACGCTCCTTCATTTTTTTGGGCTTCTTCTCAGGAGGACCCTTAAGCTTCTCCTTTTCCTGGTTCCGTTTAAGCCGCCTCAGTTGTTCCTGAATCCTCCGCCGCTCTTTTCGCATCTCTTCTCGATGCTGTTCATCAAAAAGGGCAAATTTTCGACTGAATAACAGGGGAGGGGGAAAATCACAGGACCATAAGCAAACCTAAACCAAGAAGATTGTCTTTACAGCTAACATCTCAGAATTAAAGTAATCCATCCAGCATGAAATAAAAGGGGCTACCACCTGCCATTCCCATCTCCCTCACCAGTTAGCCCTCCGTTTGCAGAGAGGCACCTCTTTCAGAGTAAGTACTGAGTAATCCCTAAGATTTTTGCAAATCAACCAATCAAAATGCAAAGAAACCAGATGGAACTAGGTATGTCTTTATTATGTGGCAAATACAAAATTTTCTCTGTGATTTGGCTCTGTTCAAACCCAAAGATCTAAAGGTAAGATGGTTTCCGATTACAGCAAAGTTTTAGGAACGACTGTGAAGAATCCTGTCACTAAAACTCGAAGCATCCACTCTCCATTCCCCACCATTATTACTATTCTCCCTATCAAGTTTGAAAGCAGTGAATCAAACTTACATGAATTCCTCATCTTTTGTGGTCCGTATGCGCACATAGGCATCAATGACAGCTGGTTTTCGGACCGTCTCACAGCGAACGTACTCTTTCCCCTCTTCATCTCGAAATGTGCGATAAATCTTTAGACAGCGGCCAGTAGCAGAAGAGTTAAGGCTAGTCACAGAAGCTGTATCATCATCTCTGTGATTGTTTCCTGATGCTGCTGAGCCTGCTGCTGCAAGGTAGAAAAAGATTTCCAAACATTCCCCCTACCACCCAAATAGTCATTTTCTTGGGGTTGAGTAGAGACACTGAAGCTCAACATGCTACAAATCTATGGTTCTACAGGAAGCATCAGTCACCACCAGCCCCAAGAGTACACTGATTTATCCTTTCCTGACTTCATTTTACCACTGCCTATTTCTCAATTTTTACAAGTACAAAAAGTTCTGAAAGAACCTCAAAGAACTATATGTTTGCTATAGGAGACAGAGGAGCAGTAGTGGTATTCTGAATCCTCTGAACAACAAGGGAAAAGTCCAAGCAGAAAGTAGTTGATGATCACATTAAAGAAAAGCACCCAACCAAGTACTCAGGGGGGAAAAAATGACACCACAGAAACAAGTGCAGAGTCTTAAGGCTTAGCATATGCTTCTTAAACTTTAATATAAATAGGAATCACCTGAGGATCTTATTAAACTGTAGGTTCTAATTCAGTACATCTGGAGTGAGGCCTGAGATTCTGCATTTCTAACAAATCCCCATGTGATGTAGATACTGTGGTCTAGGACCACACTGGTAAAGATCTAGAGGACCACACTGGTGGAAGGACTATATCACATCTTTACAAAGTAGCCAGAAAAATAAAATTGCACAAAACTTTTTTAGAAAGGAGGAAACAAAGGGAAAACTACTGTGAGAATATTCATTGAAATATTCATCTTTAGCCTTTATTCTCTCTTCTTAGTATCTCTACATCCAAGTTTCCAACTGTCTACTTGACATCTACACTCAGGAGTGTCACGGGGAACTAAAACTCCACACATTACACATTCTCTTCCTAAACCTGCTTCTTTCTCTGAAATTTACTACTGTAATCAATGATACTAACATCTTTCTAATAAGCCCAGAGTGAAACCTTAAGGTAGCCTGATTTTTCCCCTTTTGATGCCCAATGTCCATAGCCCAACCCAATTCAGGCCTTTATCATCATCCCTGCCCACAAATTCTGCAATTTTGGTCTGGTGATTTTGAACTCTTTTTAGGGTCTAAGACTCCTTTAATAATCTTCTGAAAGCCATGAATCTTCTCAGAAAAAGCACATTTGCATAGAATTTTACATGTAATTTCAGAGGGTTCAAGGACAACTCCCCAAACTCAGCCAGATTCTGCATTAAAAACTCTTACCCTCTAGGATGAACGCCCAGAAAGCTCATCTGAAGTACAGCACTGATAGCCCTGGCTT
This sequence comes from Lepilemur ruficaudatus, assembly GCA_963574885.1. Taxonomy (NCBI): domain Eukaryota; kingdom Metazoa; phylum Chordata; class Mammalia; order Primates; family Lepilemuridae; genus Lepilemur; species Lepilemur ruficaudatus. The sequence continues at coordinate 9,003 of CAUYRT010085515.1, read as the reverse complement.
GGCCAGGCACCTGATATAGACAGAGGCAGCAGTACATTGACAGCATCTCTTCAATTTGTCCCCCAAAAACAAACCTGGAGTCCTGTTTGCAGAATGCTCTCTATCTCATCTACAGGCTTTTCTACACTCATCCCCTACTTCTTCTGCCTCCAGCTTTGCCTCAGTTATAGTCTGCAATTATCTACGCTCCTTTTTCGATCCTTTTCTTTCTTGTCTGTCTGGGAAGCCACTACCCTCACCAAGTAGCATCCGCTGTAGTTCCTTCCGCTCCTGCTCTTCTCGTTCACGTGATAGCTGAGAGCTGGTTTTCTTATTCTGCAACATGTTCTCGATGTTCTTTCCCATTTCTTCAAAGTCACTATCTTCAGCTGAGCTGCTGTCCGTGTCAGTTGATAAGACTTCAGTTGATGATAAAACCCTTTAAAAATAGAAAAAACAAGGTTAAATTAAGACCAGGAGATATACAAAAGGGTGGAAAGAGCTAAGGAAATGTGGTTGCAGGAAAGAGTAGAAAGTTGGAAAATCTACCTTAAAAAGGCACACTCAAAATCCACTAAGACATGGGGCCCTTCACAGAAAAGCTTTACAAAGTTTTCCTAAATATTTAGTCAACAGGCGAGTTTGAAAAATTACAGAAACTCTTCAGAACTGCGACAGAAAACTTGAGAAACAAATCAGTACACTGGTCATTTTCAATAGTACATGACCATCCTCTCACAACTAAACCTTCAGAAAAAAACCCTGTTTGTCATCTGTTCCTATTGTTCTGGCTGTCAGGCCCAAGTAGGCCATAAGAGTTAACATGGAACCTACAGCTCAAGCCCAGCGCCTCTTTCCATTTAAAACTTTCGCCAAGTTGCTTTGAAGGGAACAGGTACTCAAGTGGTACTATTACAATAGCTTCTACCCTGTCATCACAAATATCTGACCACCTAGTCACATTTTTAGATGACCTCTTCCTCATTATAAAACAGTGTCTGGGACCCTTCCCCTTTCCAGCTTGGATTTTCTTTGTTTGTTTTTTGTTTGATTTTTCTTTTACCCGGAGCCATGCCCAAGAAGCCTTGAGCAAGTGGACTCCCCAGCTTGGATTTTCTATAGCACTAAAACAACACACTTGTTCTGTAGGTCAAAGATGCGCTGACATTCCTCTTTATAACGTTCCTGATGTTCCGCCACAGAAAACCTTGATCCACGGGCAAATTTACTCATGGGTCCCTCTCCAGAGCGAGCCTGTTCTGTTGACATTGTGCGCACCACATCAATCACTTCCCAGCGGGATAGCTTTTTAATCTACGAGACAAACAGACACACATACACAAAAATACATATGTACAAATCATTCAGGGATTTCAAAGGACAAACCAACCCCACACAATTAGAGCTAGATGAAAAAAGAAAAACCATCCCAAAGCAGATTAAAAAGAAAATTTTGGGAAATCTAACTCCTGAAAAAGCATCCAAGATTCAGCATACTACAAAGTTCTCCAGATTGTTCTTTACACCTGCCTCCTCGCCTTTCCCTCTCTATACAAAGTCCCTAGGATCCTCTAAGTTTTTATTTTCCATACTCACCTCTTCCTCAGGCACACCAAATTTACGTAGAAGCTGCTTGGCATTTTTCAGGGAAAGGCGACGGAGGTCTGCATCTGTTCCTGTCACTGTCTTCTTCACTGGCTGAGGCTCCTTATCATCCTGTCTCAAACAAAAACAGGTGAAAATCCTAAGAAACTGAACTCCTTATAGTAAACATCTAAGTCATTCTGACAATTTAACCACTTTCCAGGTCCTCCACCCACCTCCATTCAACTCCACTCAACCTCCACTTCTTCCTCCCTTGATTTTCTTCTTCTAGAAATTCAGACAATCTTACCTTCTGCTGTGTTGGTTTGTTTGGAATCTTCACATAGGAGAATCCTTCACCACACCCTGTGGGATCTGCCACTCCAGTCACCTCTAGGAGACACTTGCCCTTCATGGCAGCAATGAAGGCCCTTGTGGTATTCCACGGAGCAGTGCGAACCTGAGGTACAGAAAAAGATTCTCAAGCCTGTAGGAAACATTTGCTCTACGTCTAGCCATTACCTAGAAGGGTAAAATAATTATAATGAACAATTTCATGCTTTCTTAAAGTGTTCACAAAGATCAACAATTAAATATGGGTGTCTAGTACTCAATTCTCTTCTTTTGTATGCATGATACTTAAGTCATGACAGTAAATAGAGGCTAAGAGTTCAACCACGGTAAGGAGAAATATAAGGAACAGTAATATCCTTCAGCCCCATATCCCTTGGACTTCGCTAAGCATTCTTAAGTAAAGTGTTTCCCCCCACCCTCACAATGCTCAAAATTAGACTGATGATTGTTAAATCAAAGTCCATTATTCTATCTCTGCCACAGGTTTGGTCAAAAAGGTCTGTCCTCTCCTGGGACCTTGAATAGTGTTTACCAACTCCACAAAGTAATTAAGAGAATTAAGACAAGGGGAAAACGTGCTCACAAACTAGTCAAGAGTATACACGATTAGCTAGAAAATGGACAATTCTTTATTCAAGAGTCAATCTTGAAGGCCATTCAACAGAATCCTTAAATTCTGAAACTCTTAGACATCCACTCATTTTTTATTCCAACCATGAAAGAGTAGCATAACAATGTTTAGCTCATTCTCTGCTTTTTACAATCAGTTACTCATTTAACAAATATTAAATACCTACTACATGCCAAGCACTACGTTCTCATGAATCTCATGTCAGTGAGGAAAAAACCAAATAGCCAACCAAGTTCAGTGTTATACTATCAATGTCATGATAAAAAAGTGAACAGTGCTGGCTGGGCATGGTGCCTCATGCCTGTAATCCCAGTACTTTGGGAGGCCAATAAAGAATTGCTTGAGGCCAGGAGTTCAAGACCAGCCTGGGCAACGTAGCCAGACCCTATCTCTACAAAAAAATTTTAAAATTAGCCAGATAGTCCCAGTTACTCAGGAGGCTGAGGCGATAGAATTGCTTGAGGCTAGGAGTTGAAAGCCACTGTGAGCTATGATCCAGCCTGGGCAACAAAGCGAGAACCTGAGACCATGTCTAAAAAAAAGGAAAAAGAAAGAAAGAAAGAAAGAAAGTAAAGGGTGCCATATGTACATAAAGAAGGGAAGGATTATCATCCCATCCTAACTCCAGGGTGAGAATGAGGGAAAGCTTCCAAGAGAATATAATAAAAAAAATATCCCAGGCAGAGGAAATAACAGTTGCAAAATTCTGGAAAGCAAGAGAAAGAAATTCAGGGAACTGAATGAACTTCAGTATGTTTGGAGCTTAGAGTATAAGATGGGCAATGGCCAAGTGTGGTCGCTAACGCCTGTAATCCTAGCACTCTAGGAGGCCAAGGTGGGAGGATTACTCAAGGTCAGCAGTTCAAGACCAGCCTGAGCAAGAGTGAGATCCCATCTCTACTAAAAATAGAAAGAAATTAGCTGGACAACTAAAAATATATAGGAAAAAATTAGCCAGGCATGGTGGCGCATGCCTATAGTCCCAGCTACTCGGGAGGATGAGGCAGAAGAATTGCTTAAGGCCAGGAGTTTGAGGTTGCTGTGAGCTAGGCTAACGCCACGGCACTCTAGCCTGGGCAACGAAGTGAGACTCTGTCTCAAAAAAAAAAAAAAACAAACAAAAATTTGGATGTCATCAACCTATTGATAGAATTTTAAACTATGAGATCAGATGAGAGAGAATGTAGATAGAGAAAAAGCCTGCTTCTCTCCCCATAATGACTCAGTTCTTCAGTTCTCAACTTAAGTGTTTACCAGAAGATCTTCTTTGACTTAAACCAAAATATACCCCTCTGCTAAATGTTCCCATCCCTGACCTTGTACATCTTTGAGTTTTTAGAGCACACTGGATCTAGAGCCACATCGTAGGCACCCAATAAAAAATTAATGACTAACCGACAGAACGCTGTAGAAATGATCTATTTCTGCATGTGATTTGGCAGTCTGCCATCTGAGTACAAACCATACAGCACTTACTCTGATGCTTTAAGCATCCTATTTTTCTTCAAGGGACATGTGAAAGGCAAAGTAAGCAGCAGTTGCCCTAAACCATATAATACTAGAGAGAATGAGTATTTATAATCTCTCTCATATTCTATCTCCCCTGCTTTTCTGAAGAAGCATTGGGGCCTCCTCTGTGCCCAACAGTTTCTCAGTTTTGCCTTCTGCTTATTCATACTCCTCAAATCCTGAAATTCCTTACAAAAAGGATGGTATAGCTGCCTCAGAGCCAAGGAAATAAACATTCAAGGTCTGAGCTTTTTTGCAGCTGCCTCTGACAACTGAAGTGCCTTAAAAAGTGCTTTAAAGAGTGATTCATTAACATCACTAAGGAACAGAGTTAGAAATGCAGATTCTCAGGCCCAGCGATCCGTGGTTTGTTTTTTTTTTTTGTGTGTGGAGAGGGGTCTCAGTATGTTGCTCAGGCTGGTCTCAAACTCCTGGGTTCAAGCAGTCCTCCTGCCTTGGCCTCCCAAAATTCTGGGATTACCTGCATTAGCCACTGCTCTTGGCAAGTGAATATTAATTGATTCCCTACCATGTGCATTCACATTTGATCTCAATTTATTTAAGTTGCTATTGATAACATATATGTAGCTAATAGATATTTATCACAGGATAATAAGAAATGTTAATCTTTCTAGTTGCATTCACTGGAAATGAGTTTTATATTTCTTCTTTATTCCAGATCCCTTTAAGATGCACCATGATGATGGCCTGGCAGATTTGTTCTTTCTCTCCAGTGGAACAGACAATGCTTCAACATTTATAGGACAAAATGATCCACTGAAAGATAGTCATGGTATGGCTCCTCCAACTGAATTTATTCTGTAGGGAAGGAAAAAAAATTTTTTTTCTACCCGTCTTGGGTTTATTGGTTGGGGCCCCTATAACAGAAGACAGATTAACAAGAGAAAAAACAAACTGAAGTTTAACATGTATTTCATATATACGTGGGAGGTACTTAGGGAATGAGTAATTCTGCAAGAGGTGGCTTTAGAACTCCAGCTTATATACAAAATCTTCAACAAAGAATGATAAAAGATTTTTGAGAAGTGACAAGAAAAAGGAAAAGGATTTTGCGTCTCTAGGAGCTACAAATTGTAGAAGGCACATAAATGGTAGATAAAGGCTAATTAGTAAAGTTTGGTTTTTTTTGTTTTTTTTTTTTTTTTTTTTGAGACAGAGTCTTACTCTGTTGCCTGGGCTAGAGTGCCGTGGTGTCAGCCTAGCTCACAGCAACCTCAAACTCCTGGGCTCAGGCAATCCTCCTGCCTCAGCCTCCAGAGTAGCTGACACTACAGGCATGCACCACCATGCTTGGCTAATTTTTTCTATATATTTTTAGTTGGCCAATTAATTTTTTTCTATTTTTAGTACAGACGGAGTCTCGCTCTTGCTCAAGCTGGTCTCAAACTCCTGACCTTGAGCAATCTGCCCGCCTCGGCCTCCCAGAGTGCTAGGATTACAGGTGTGAGCCACCGCACCCAGCCGAAGTTTGTTATATAGATTCCTGTGGTGCCATCTCGAGGCTTCAGCTCAAAATAATACTTAGCCAAAGTGGCATGTTTTGGGGTGGCATATTCTGATCTTCTACAATTCCTTAACTCCACGTGGTCACAAAGGAGAGAATTCACAGTTGGGCTGTTCAGGGACTGCTGACTGTCCTCTCATAGGACCTTGAGTTCTATAACTTAGGGCCAAATTCTGTGTCTACATTTTATTAGCTCATGCCTTGGGCAAGTTACTTCCTCCCTAAATTTTGGATTTTTATCTATAAAACTGGACCAGCATTAATTCCTGACTTAAGGATATGAAGGGTATAACAGTTTAGTGTCTGCTACATAGTAAACATACAGATCTTAGTTATCAATAAATACTAGTATCCCCATTCCTGGTTTTGTGTAACTTTTAACATAAATGTGGCCAGGGACTTATTAACACATCATTCAAACAATGCTTATAATTTTGTATTTGTAAAGATCTTGGCTAATGATTTGGTTTCTTTTTTGAGACAGAGTCTTGCTCTGTTGCCTGGGCTGGAGTACATGACACAATCATAGCTCACTGTAGCCTCCAACTCCTGGGCTCAAGTGACTCTCCTGCCTCAGGCTCCCAAGTAGCTGGAACTATAGGCAAACATCACCATGCCTGGCTCATTTTTTTTTTTTTTTTTAATTTCTGTAGAGACAGGGTTTCACTATTACACAGGCTGGTCTTAAACTCCTGGGCTCAAGAGATCCTCCTGCTTCAGCATCCCAAAATGCTAGGATTATAGGTGTGAGCCACTGTGCTAGGCCTAATGATATGTTTTAATTATGCTTTTCTGTGGACTGAAGATCTCTTGGAAAAAGGATGTTAAATGAGTTGACTATTGATGTTATCCATCTAATCTCCTGATACTTTTATGTTGGCTTTGACTTCTGTTCTTTCAGCTCGCTAATGAGTCACCTACTTGCACAGACTTTTTTCCTTATAGCATCTTTCTTCTCTTCCTCTGTATTTGCTCTGCTTTTCCCCAGTGTAATCACCTATCACTTTTTATGTAGACCACCCAAGTAGTCTCCAAATCAGCTTTCCTGCTCCCTTTTTTTTCCCCTTGGTAGGGGGAGGGGGTGGTATCATTATGTTGCCCAGGCTGGTTTTGAACTCCTGGCCTCAAGTAGTCCTTCCACTTGCCTCAGCCACCCAAAGCACTGGGATTGTAGGCATGAGCCTCTGCACCCAGACCCTGCTCCCTTTTCTAATCCATTGTGACTACACCTGCTAAATTGATCCTTTTGAACCCCTGTCTATGTTTATTTCCTCATTTCCATAATTAACACTTCAAGGCCAGGGCAGTAGTTTACGCCTAATCCTAGCATTCTGGGAGACTGAGGTGGGAGGATCGCTTGAGCTCAGGAGTTTGAGACCAGCTTGAGCAAGAGCAAGACCCCATCTCTACTAAAAACAGGAAAAAAAAAAATTAGCCGGACAACTAAAAATAGAAAAAATTAGCCTGGCGTGGTGACAAACTGCTGTAATCCCTGCTTCTTGGGAGGCTGAGGCAGGAGAATTGCTTGAGCCCAGGAGTTTGAGGTTGCTGTGAGATAGGCTGATGCCACGGCACTCTACCCAGGGCAACAGAGTAAGACTCTGTCTAAAAAAAAAAAAAGGACTTTAAAAGACACTGTATTTTTTTCCCCCTTCCAATCTAAATTTCTCTGACTGGCTTTCAAGATTCTTTTTTTTTTTTTTTGTTCTAATCCTATTTTCACTCTCTAATATGCAAGATCTATTTGAATCAAACTGATCTCAGTAGTTCCAGAAACATTCTCATCCTATTGGCATCTTTATGCTTTCCTTTGCTCATTGTTATCTTTTAAATTGACTACCATCGCCTCTATTTCTGCTCTTGCTTTTCCTCTGAAGCCTTCTGTGATTATTCTGGTTGTCATGGTTGTTTTTGAAATCCTATAGCACTCAGTCCATACTATACTGTATGTGTTATTTGATATATGTCTACCATACCTTTCTAGCTAAATTGTAATAATCTCAATGGCAGAGACCCTGTGATATTAAATCCCCTGTTGTGTCTGGCATAGGACAGCATAATAATCCTCTTACACTTGTCTAGTTTTTTAATATACACAGTATTTTCATAAAATTGTTGGAAATGGAGATATTAGTCTCATTTTACAGATGAAGAAATTAAGGCTTACAATTCCCCCCTTTTTCTTTTTTTCTGAATATACACATTGGAAAAAATACAATTCCTTACTATACACTATAGCACAGTGATTGTGGTGTTAGAACTATACCTCAATCTTTGGTATTATGAATCTTTACAATACCCTGTATAAGGTAGCCAATAAATGTTGATTAACGGTGTTACCAGGATATATTGATACTATATCTCCTGTTAACAATTAGCCAAAACCTGAAGAATGTCAGCAGTGTTTCCTTTAAAACTTTTTTTTTTTTTTGAGACAGAGTCTCACTGTGTTGCCTGGGCTAGAGTGCCGTGGCATCAGCCTAGCTCACAGCAACCTCACACTCCTGGGCTCAAGCAATCCTTCTGCCTCAGCCTCCTGAGTAGCTGGGACTCCATGTCCGGCTAATTTTTTTATATATATATATTTTTTTTTTTTCAGTTGGCCAATTAATTTCTTTGTATTTTTAATAGAGACAGGGTCTTGCTCTTGCTCAGGCTGGTTTCGAACTCCTGACCTTGAGCGATCCGCCCGCCTCGGCCTCCCAGAGTGCTAGGATTACAGTTGTGAGCCACCCGCCCGGCCTCCTTTAAAACTTTTGTGCTTTGTTTTTTATTGATCCTAGGTCTGTGTCTTCATGGTAATATATAGAGCTGATCTTAAATATCAAATGCATTTTGTTTTCAGTATTGACCAAGTTTCAAAAATGTGTTTGTTTGTGTTGCAATATTAGGTATGTCTCCCTGCGACACATTTGCTCCTGCAACTGCTGTACCTCAGGGGTGGTCTGTGGAAGCCCCAAATTCTCCACACTCAGAATCCTGTATTTCCCCAGAGGCCATTACAGAACCTCTGCAGCCAACAGCAGGTAAATTATTAGAAACCTCCTTTATCAGTTAATTTGGACTATTGATGATCAATATAAATCATCAGGTGTATTTTTTTAGTAGTTTACAGCAAACATAGGTAAACATTTTAGAACTACCACAAATTTTTTTTAAGCTTATATTAGTGGTGTTACTGGTGGGGGAATTAAATTGTAGTTGAAATACAACACTTGGGGTTAATGGGCAAAGAAAATTCTTTTTATATTCAGTATAAATTTAGAACTCTGGGGTTTTCTTTTTGTTGTTGTTGTTGAGACAGAGTCTCACTCTGCTGCTGGGGCTAGAGTGAGTGCCGTGGCATCAGCTTAGCTCACAGCAACCTCAAACTCCTGGGCTCAAGCAATCCTTCTGCCTCAGCCTCCCAAGTAGCTGGGAC